>BGPR01022376.1:0-14637 GCA_013235015.1 Araneus ventricosus | reverse complement strand
TATGAAATTATGAAAAGCAGAAGCTTTATCTATTTGAGAAGATGAGTTCGGGAAGACAGCCGAAGGATGGATAAAAACATTTTATTATGGGCAAGTCAATTGCCTATCTCATCTCGAGATAGCTACAGACATCTAGCTCTCCGCAGAAGAAAGTTAAAGTAATACACACAAATATAGACAATCTTGTAAGTGGTTAACAATACAGTTATAAGAAAGATATCAATTACAAAACACATCGAGAGCCATCCAGTTTGCATAAGATCTCTTGCGCACGGAAGCCTTGAATTTGAACCAGATTACCGAAAAAAGGGACAGTATTCAGCAGGATTGCATCATTTTTTGGAAGGGGGGAAGGGGTTTACATTCTCTTAATTTCTATTTATTTATTTATTTGGATATTTCTCTAAAGATCTTTGATTGTTTATGAAGCGGCTCAGTTCAGTGCACGCTTCTCTTTATTTTTAATAAAAGTTAGATGAAAAATTATTACTCATTAGGTCTTTAAATACTAGAACCATTTAAAAGTTAATACTAGTAATTTAAATAGGGTTTTTCAAAATTTCTTAACTATTATGATTCCATTTTTTTATTACTATGTTAAATAGCGCAAAACACTCATCTAAAATTGCATCACGATTTTTTCTCTTTTCGACGAATTGAAATTCAGATTTCATACTCCAAATTCTGATGTGGAGGTGCATAATACTCTCAATGCGGTACACTTTGGCCAGGGGTGGCACCAGAGGGGTGGGTTCCGGGAGAGACCCATGGACCCCCTGTCGGAGATGCTATGCTCCCCCGTCGGGGGAAAAAATCTTGTAGCCTGTTCACGCTACGGGCTATTCAACTAGTAGACAAATAAAGATCTGCCGAAAAGTTGAGAGGATGATCACTACGCCCCTCCCATTGTGCAGCAGGTAGTGCACAATGGGGGGGCGTACCCCCCGCCCTTGACTTACACGTCCTTGCTATTTAATCAATTTAAGTCAGAGTTTTAAAGCGTATTTTTATTTACAATTTATCTATATTTTATTTATGACAATATATGTTATTTCTGTTGCTTAATATCTGAAATACTATCGAAGAAAATAATGAGATACTGAGGAAAACCAGATACCTGGCCAAAGATAACAACGGCTTACAATCATCAGAAAGTATAGAACATTCGTCTCAGGAGAATCGATCAATTACAATTACAAACAACAATCAGCACAGATAATGAAGCAATGGCAGCAGAGAAGTCGACACAACCTACAACCAGCACATTTTCACAATTGCAACAGTTGAATATAGCTGTTGTAAGAAAGCGAGTGCAGAACAAGCTCTATTAGTAACTACACTATCTTTAACAACAATTAATATTTAAAATAATAACTCTATCTAAAAATAAAATAATAACTTTAGTTTTAAACTTTATCAGAATTTTTTCCAAGCAACTGAAATTTGAAGGTGGCTGATTTAGAAAACTGAGTTACCAATGAAATAGAAATAGCGTAATAATGATAATTTTCAATATAAAATTGCGAATTTGATTAAATAAAAAGTCATATCATGTCCTGGGCATGACGTCGGGATCATGTCGACAGGCAGGCTTGCCTACACCTATCCTCGCTTCGTTGTGCCACTTTTCCCCACCGCCTTAGTCCACCGTGAAAGCAATTAAACTTCAATTTACTTAAAATCTAAAATAAATTTCTAATTTTTAACTTCTTCGTGAAAGAAAGAAACGTTCGTCATCGCCGTTGTGAAAAAAGCATTGTCAGAAGTGGGATTCGAACCCACGCCCACATTCGTAGACCAGAACCCTCAGCACTCTGCATCAGAGCAGGATTTTTTCTTGAATCTGACGCCTTAGACCGCTCGGCCATTCTGACACAGCCGTGCGACAGCGTAAATTTTTAATCACAATAGCTGCGATAATAGGCTGTGGTTGTTCCTGATAGGAAACTTCTCATTGGAGATGAAAGTACAAGGTTCATTTCCTCTACAGTCTTTTCAAATAGTTAAGAGACGCTTTGTTTGCTTTCTCCATAACGTTTTGCGTTCATTTGGTTTCTGCTTTCCAGTAAAAGTGCTGGGAAACTTACATTAAAACCCATCAGTGGCGGCGAGTTGGGGGGGGGGCAGCCTCCTCTCTACTTTTTTAGGAAAAAGTAAAATTTTTATTTCATTTTAACTGCCTAAAACAAAGAATGGCTCAACTTAAGAATACGGGGCGGTCCGCCAAGTTGAATTTTTTTTTCCTCGCCAAATTGATTTCTCGCCAAATGTGGTAACCTTCTTCATTTGCTTGGCAACCCTAAAATGTTGCCAGAATTTGCATACGGTTGTCTCTTCTTTTGCCTTCTGTCGCTCGGACGTAGTGGTTGCGTTTGCCTCTTTAGCCCTACCACGTGCACTCCAGGACTTTCCAAAAATCCCGTTATGTCTTCACGTGAGAATCATCGCGCTGCCGAAAGCCGTGCTGGTTTGTTTGATCTAGAGGTTTTGTATGGTTTGAAGAAAGGGCCCAAGAAAGATGTGATTGATTGGTGTATGAATATGAATATGATCGCAAAAGAGTATGTGTGTCCGACATGTGGTGAGAAAATGGTTTTGTGTGAAAGGAATGATATTTCTGATGGTTATCATTGGGTTTGTCGAAAGTTTGGTATGAATGCTCATCATGTTAGAAGGAGCGTGAGAAAGGGCAGTTGGTTCGATGAAAGTAAGTTAAGTATACCTGAAATTTTGATGATCACCTATTTGTGGGCCAAAAAAACATCGAATGAGTGGATTGTGGATGAGTTGAGTGTGTCCGAGCCAACTGTGGTCGATTGGAAAAGTTTTTGCAGGGAAGTGTGTGTGGATATGCTTGTGAATGAGGATAAAAAATTGGAAATGCTTGGTGGTGTCGGCGTGGTTGTGGAAATTGATGAAAGTAAGTTTGGCAAAAGAAAATATAATAAGGGTAAGCAAGTGAATGGTAAGTGGGTGTTTGGTGGAGTTGAAAGAGGGAGTAAGAGGAGTTTTTTTTGCGTGGTTGAGGATCGAACGGCAGAGACGTTGATCGAAATCACCAAAAAATACGTTAAGCCTGGGAGCACGGTACTTACGGACTGCTGGCCTTCTTATAATGGCTTGACGGCGGAAGGCTATGTGCACCACACCGTCAACCATTCTAAGAATTTCAAAGATCCAATAACGGGTGTCCATACCAACGGAATCGAAGGTACCTGGGGTGCTATCAAGGCAGATTTCAGGAAGCAAGGCACAAGAAAAGTTGCAGGGCAATTTGATACGTATTTAGCTGAATACATGTGGCGGAGAAGTTTTCGTGGTTCCTCAATGAAATCCATTTTGCCAGCTCTTATTGGAGGCATCACTAAATTGTATCCGCCTCATACACAAGATCACGTGCCCGGCATATGAAGTAAGTGTATTTTTTTTAATAAAATTTCAATTGTTTTATTATATTTAATTTAAAATTTGCACGTGTATTTTATCGAATAGGGGGGTGGGGGGGGCTGGCCCCCCCACTATATGTAGTTAAAATTCTATTCTTTCAGTTTAAAATTAGTTTTTCAATTGTTTTATTATATTCAATTTAAAAATGGCACGTGTTTTTTATCGAATCGGGGGGGATGGGCCCCCCACTATATGCAGTTAAAATTAAATTCTTTAATGCATCATGTCATCTTGCAATTCACTTAAAAATCGCTTACATTCCTGCAAAATTTCTTACAATTTTATGTAATATTTGCAATTTTATGTACTCATTGCATTTTTTTCAACGCTGGTCATTAGAATCGCCGCCATCTTGAAACCATCCAAGATGGCGGATCTTTGGCGACTTTTTGGTTGGTTGGCGAGATTTTTGAATTTGGCGAGAAACCGCCCCGTTAACTTTAGTCTTACCCAAAGAATTATGGAAAAGCAAGAGTGATCGGAAAAAATAGCTAATATTTAACTAAATTTTTAATTTATGGAGTCTATCCCTTTTACTCCCGGGTCTGTTAGATGTCTATAAATTTTGCCTCCTCACTTTTCCAACACAATCGCCGCCGCTGAAAGCCATGATCTGCACCAGAATTAGAATTTTCTTGAGTCTGGCCGTGATCTTCGAGATATGTAGGTCACGGTCTGGCGCCTTAGAAGAGTTCAACAGCGGTGCGAGTTTAGGTTTTATCCACAATAGCTGCGATAATCGGCAGTAGTTGTTCCAAATAGGAAACTTCTCATTGGAGATGAAAGTACAAGGCACATTTCGTCTATAGTTTTCTTTTCAAATAGTTAAGAAATAGATAATTTGTTTGCTCTCTCCATAGTGATTTCCGTTCATTTGGTATCTGCTTCTAATAAAAGTGCTGGGAAACTTACGTAAAACTCATGATAAACTACACTCGCCATATTTTTTAAAAAGCGCAGTGATAACGACGACGATTACTTATCAATATTCAGGACGCTGGTTGGTGAAATGATTTCTATCACAGTTTTTTCCTTTGTCTGACGGTGTTCTGCACAGCCCGGCTAGCTCAGTCGGTAGAGCACGAGACTCTTAATCTCGGGGTCGTGGGTTCGAGCCCCACGTTGGGCGGTTTGTTTTTTAGTCTTTCTGGGTTATTAATTCGGGTGAATTCTGACGAAGTATGCAAATACGAAAAAAGTTCAGAAGTCATCCTGAATTTCTTTCATTTTTTTTGAAATTCTATAAAGGGGCACAGTACTAAATGGTCATTTTATTTGCCTAGTAAGTTTCTATAAAGGGGCACAGTACTAAATGGTCATTTTATTTGCCCTTTTTGTTTATCATATTTTGCTTTCTTCATACAAAATATTCGTTTTCTCGAATCTATTTTGTTTCATTTATTCTGTGCTGTTGAACAATAAAAACTTTGAAAGTTAAGAAAACAGGTTAAGAATGAAACAAACTAATCAATTGTATGTTATTAGAACGGCTGAAAGTCAGTAGCTTTATTTTCAGCAGTAGTTATGAAGACTGCTGTCGCGTACCCATGGTGTAGTGGTTATCACATCCGCCTAACACGCGGAAGGTCCCAGGTTCGAAACCTGGTGGGTACAAGTTGCTTTTTTATTTTTATTTTTTCTTTCATGAAAAATGTTGATGTTCGTACATATGATTTTATTGAAGGCACATAAAATATACTTTTAAGATAAATATCCGTGCATTGTATGCCCGCAGGCAGAAAAACTAATACAAGCTGGCCCATGGGGGGATCGAACCCACGACCTTCGCGTTATTAGCACGACGCTCTAACCAACTGAGCTAATGGGCCATCGAGTGCTATTCGGTAAATAGCAAATAAAGTTGAAAAGGACACATTTTCGGAGTTTGTTCTTGAAAGCTGTATTTTTGTTGGATGTCCCTCAATCGGTTATAGTATAATTGGACAACAGCCATCGAAAATAGAGCGAAGATTGATTTATTTCAAATTTTTCGGGGTTGGAAAAAGAAATTCTAGCTTTCGAAATTCTTTTCTACAAAGGCATTTCGGGAACTCACTCAAGTGTTTGACATCTAGGCTCTTTTCAGTTTCTGCAAATATCATTAATCTACCTATATGCGATATAAATTTATTTTATACAGATAATATGGATTGGTATCAGTAAAATTTATTCAAAAATATCGTAAAAAGATTACTGCATCGGCCGGGAATCGAACCCGGGCCGCCCGCGTGGCAGGCGAGCATTCTACCACTGAACCACCGATGCTCGTGTGTATGCTGACCGATTGCAATTCGTTGCTGAAGATCAAATGCCCTCATTTTTTCAACTGGAGGAGGTTCCAGGTAAATAAGAGGCAATTATTCTCAGCATAAGAATTTAATCTTCTGGGTTAGCTTTTTTTATGTAGAATTTTTATGAAATAGAAATAAAAAAAATCATAGAATGAATTTTCTTAAAACAGTTCTTTGTTAAATTATTTCACTGAAATGTTTGAATGTCTTTAAATGGAGACCACAGTCACATGAAAATCTTCAAATACATTTATGTTAATTACTAGCCGCCTTCGGCGACCAGCTTGATCGCCGGAAATAAAACTTCAACTGAATCTCTTTCTCATAATTTTATATTCATGGTTCCTGTTTCGTATTGTAAAATATTTAATTCTGTTTATATTTATGTTATTCAACTTATAATGATATTTATTTCAATATTTAAACTTAAACAGCTCCACCTATAACTTACGAATTATTTTAGTTTTACTTTATCTTTGTACAGTATGGCAACAGGATGTAAAAAAGTGAAGCTTGTTCTGAATCTGTTTTTCCATTAATTGAAGAACTGTGGTGCGTAATCAAAGCTGTTTTTTGAACTTCATGAACATTTATTTTTGTATACTTTCGTGATTTTATTATTCAGCTGGAGATTTTTTTGATCATTTAAATGATTTATGTATAAAACGCGTCCGTGGAATAATTTTAGCTGTTAGTGGTTACATTTATGGCATCCGCGATAGGACTATTTTACTTCTGTTTCTAAACATGTTTAAAGCAGCTAAAGGTTTTCTAAAAGAGGAATTGTTGTTTGTCGCCGAAGAAATTGGTGAGACACTGCCTAAAAAGATAAAAATTGCGTAACTGAAAAATATTATTTTGAAGAGTAAAGAATATTTGGAAGATCCAGACTTTGCTACATGTATTTTGGTAATGGCTGTCAAAGAACGGAAAGAAAAAGAAGAGGAAAATCTAAAACAAACAAAATATTAGAAACAGGAAAGGATAAGAGAACATGACAAGAATTAAAGCAACATTCGCTAACTGCAGGTGAGTCTCAAAGTCCTGTTATATATGGTGATAAAAAGAAATTTAATCTACCAAAATTAGAATTTAGACAGTTTAATAGTGATATTAAGGATTCAACATATTCATAATGATGACCAAATCGCACCAGAGGTTAAATTTCAGTATCTTGTTCAAGCGACTGTAAATGGATCGAGAAGTCGTAGAAAGTTTCCCGCCAACAGCAGCCAATTATGTCAAAGCAGTAGATAGTTTAAAAGCGCGATTTGGTAGAGACGAACTGTTGGCGGAGGTTTATGTTCGAGAATTATTAAAGCTGATAATTTCGGTTCAGAACAAGGAACAAAGCTCCATGACATCTCTCTATGATAAACTCGAATCATGTCTGAGAGCTTTAGAGACTTTGGGTGTGACTACTAACAAATGGGTTTCGATTCTTTATCCAATGGTTGAGTCTTGTCTTCAAGAAGATTCCTGAAAGCATAGAATAGAAGTGCTTCTTTAGCAGCCTCAACTGACGCTAAAGAACGGCTAAATAATTTGATGACTTTTCCCTTAAAGCAGAAACTGAAGGAGAAGAAACAATAAATTTGCCTATGGCTGGATTCGGCTTGTGTGCAGATGAAAATCACCAATCATTTAAGAAAAAAAGGTTTTTTTTACAATTATCAATAAACAAGAGACAAAGTTTCAAACGCCCATTTTTTTATTTATTATTCTCCATGGAACATCGACAGGAAATAGAATTTTTTCCTATTATATCAAATTTTAATAAAAATTTCTCTGAATCATCATCTAATGGTAGAAATGTCATTTTCTCTGATAATCATATAAATAGAAATTAAATTTCAAAATAAATACTTTTTTTGCGAGTATCAGAACACGAAGCGGTCGAGGCAGCACCAGCAACGGCAAGGCAGATATGGCTCCCCCATATCCAAAGGTTTTTTTTTTAAATTTTATAAATGCCCGTATTCTAAATATCAATTAAAATTTTACTTAGAAAATATATGTTTTACTTGTACGATATGACTTTATACCTATAGTAAATATTTCGACTTCGGATATATTTGAGGATTAAAATGAGAGCCGCCTAAAGAGAAAAGGAAACATATAATATATTCAATAAATTTATTTTGAAATATATGTATTTATTTTCTCAAGTTTCCATTTTCCCTCACGAGCCATTTCCTTCACTCTCCGGACTTTGGCCTTTGGACAGTTGCCCGGTTTGTGGCCTCAGGACCGCCTTTGAGCTGGAAACCACTAAACAAGATTAAGACCTAATCCTTTAAGAAGATAACCCACCTGTTGTTGCTTCATGGATTCTTTCTGAGATAAATTGTTTGCTAACTCATTTCTATACATGTGAGTCAAACAGGTTACACTTCCTGATAGAGGCGTCGGTGGTATAACGGTTAGCATAGCTGTCTATCAAGCAGCGTTAGGCCAGGTTCCGACTCCCGGCCGAGCGCTGATTGTTCTTTTATAAAGAAATTTCAGAATCCCTTCCTCATTTTTTCCATTTTAGTTTTTTTAGCGGCAATGGTTTCTGTATTGAGACATTAGGATCAAGACTAAGAGAATCAGCGCTCAGAAGATGATAAGCACGTATGTTCCGATAACAAAATCGACTCTTTTAAATATGTCAGAGGATTTATAAACAAAGGTGGGTTTTATTAGTAGTTCCAGAAACTTCTAACTAAGTACAAGCTTTTTTCAATTTATGAAATATTAGTAGAAGACAACTATTCTAAAAAACGGAAGCCTCTATGGATATTATTCTTAATACTTTTATTCTAATTTATTATTTGAAGTAAACAATCAGACTTTATATGATTTATTTTTTCTTTCAAAATCAGTTTTTTTAATTTGGAGTTTATCATTTTTATCAGAGGCACTCCATCAGTAATATATCAGCATAGATAGTGCATCTAGGCATTTTCCAGTCTTCTCACTCCTGTTATTTGTTCCAGGAAAAATAATGAATACCCACTGTATATTCAGTCGATGGCGTGTGGTGTAGTTAAAATCGTTTAATAAAACAAGGAGTGACAAGGCAAAGGATTAAAGTGAAAGATATTGTGAACTGAATCCTATTCTATAATTAAAATTCTATAATTTCACAACTCGATAGATGCAATAATTTAATAAAAATTTTACAATTACAACTAGATCCGTCAGCAGTCCCCGACCAACCACAAGAAATACACCCACTCAGCTGGCAGGTGCCTGCACACAGTTATTCCACCATGTGCAGGCAGTGTTTTTATAGCAATTGTCAAAAGCTCATATTTTCCCGATGTGTTTTGAAATTAAATCAATCAGATGAATTAATCACAGAACGTTTTGACATATGTTATGCAGTAGGTGAAAAGGACCAAAGTGCAGTTTCTGAATTTAATAATGGTGAGGATAGGGGAGATAAACATGACGTTTTTCTACTTTACCTAGATAGAGAAGATTTTGTTGATCTCTATTCAATTAATCAGAAAACTACAAGTTCATTTTTCTCATAACTTGTTTCAGACAAATTTCTTGTAATGCATATGACTTAGTACTTCTTTGGCAGATTTTTTTGAAATTTTTCAACGTAATTCAAAGGAATAGAGTCACCTCCAACAAACCAGAGGATTTATTTATTCATGTAGGAAATATTTAGGGTAATATCTTGAAGCAGGAAATTTTAAAATATTGCGTTTCAGATTTTGAATGATATCATAAGTAGTTCAAATATTTAATAGCATTTTAAAACATCATAACTAAATGATCAATGATTAAAGAAATTAATGTTTATCCACGACGTTTATTAAATGGCGAGAGACAAATTATAAGACTAATTGGGTACATCAAGCATTTTTCAATTGTGAAATTCTACGGAAGAAATTGTTTTAATGAAAGTTTCATTCTTATTGTGATATTTCCTTCAAAATTGAAAAACAGTATGGACAGTTTCCAATAAAATAAACCAGATGAAGTATACTCCCCATGACTTTCTTGTGTACGTAAACTTTATGGCCAAGTTCATAGTAGATGAAGAGAGTTGATTATTTGGAGTAGAGAATCGCACTTGGAATGCTTCTAATAGGACAGTTGGATCCCAAATTTTATAAAGGTTTACAATTTTTTGATTTAAGACTGTATGAAAATTTCATTTATCAGCATGCTGCGTTTTCAGGAGTATCAGCTTTTACGCACTCGAATATGTAGACAGACGGAGAGAAAAACATACATTTGGTATATTTGGACTAAAAGTTAAAAATAGCTACAATCTTGGTATTCATTAAAATTTCATCAATCTAGCTTGTTGCATTTTTTGAGTTATCGAGCCCAGGCATGCGGACGGACAGGCTTTCCGTTGGCGAATTTCGTCCATAAAATGAGGAAAATCTGCAATTTTGGTATGAATACATACCGAACGTCTTCTGTCTAGCTCTCTAGTGATGATGTGTCGTGTTTATAGGCAGACAGGCATAATTCCATTTTTTTGGTGGAGGAAACTTCAGGCGTCCGTCAGATCAGAACCATAATTTGGAGTTCCGCGAGGGCGCAGGCGCCGATGCACGTCAGAAAACTTGTGAGTTCTTCCAAAAATCTCGAGGTCGATTTTTTTTGAAGATTACAATTTCTATAGTATACCATTTCTATACTTATAAAGAAAACAAAAAAGGGATGCGATTGCATATGAATTCGAATGAAGAAGGTGCAAAAGGCTATTCCTGATCAGTCTGGGTTATTCTAGATGTCTATGGGTTTGGCTTCTTGTGCACTCGTTCGGTCTATTACAGGACCGAGGAAACTGACCGTCTACTCTAAAAACCGTGTAAATAACTGTAAGGAATCACCTCGACTAAGCAGCGAAATATGCGAGTATATATGGACGACTTGACCGAAACGAAGCATCCTGTAGAAGTCTGAAAAAAAGGTCCATTACCTCTCAGCTTGCCAAGACTCACTCTAAAATGAACAAGCACATGGTGATGTAAATACCAGGAGGTAATTATTTATTTTAAATACCACATTTGGGTATTACCTCTGTATTTATTTTCAAGCAACTTTTATTTCATATAAAGACATGCACTAGCGTATAATAATGATACTACTTTATATGTATTAATAGGTAGGTAAAAAAATAAAGTGGAAACATATAAACATATAAACCTTTTACAACTTTTTTGACAGCCAGACATTTTGTAAGGTTAGCCAGATGTTCCAGTTCTAACAGTTTTTTAGAAGTGATCGTGAATCTTCAAGAATTCTTTATGGCTGGAACTGTTATTATTTGAAGATGTATTAGGAGACATTTTTTCTCGCCATATCAGCCTCTGGATCATCCAACGTAATGCCAAATGTTTTTTTGAAACTCCCAAGTTTTGATGTAGTGTCATGGTTAATTTGTTTGAAACAAATCTCTTTATCTATTGCATCCCATTTCAAACCTTTTCAAATATTGGTTGAAACATTTTTTTTTTTTATGTCTTCTCCATTTTGCTTACATTGCTTATTTTATTCTCACCATTTCAATAATAGGCGTCCCACGCTAATCCGAACTAATTGGGACCGGTGCCTGTTCGAATCCTATCTTCAGATCACCCGAAATTCGATAAAATAGAAAAAAGAAAAAGATGTGTGCTAAAAAAATGTACGTTATAAGTACTCAGTACTACTATCCTGCTTGAATTCTTTTTATTCAAAAAGCAATAGAAAAGAGAATATGTCTCCCCTTTTTCATTAGAATATTGGATATGCTCTGTATGAGGTGGCCTCATCTTTACGGCCAGCGTGCATTAGTTTCTTCAATTGTGAACAAATTGCATGCTGAAAAAGTACTTTTTTTAGTATGTATATTTAAATCTTTTCTTTTCAATTACATCTAATTTTCGAAAATAAATCGGTTTCGGATTAACCGTTTCGGATTAGCAGGGGTTCTCTTGGCCTTGCAATTCTAAACTTCTTAATATTAAAAAAAAAATCAAATGAATCCTTTTTCTCTCCCATCTTTATTTTTTCAGCATAAAATTTGTGTAATACATATTGGTGGTGACTAGCTCTTCATTAGGAACAAAACAAGAATGGCTGAATTGTAGTATGGCATTGTATGAGAAGAGTGAAATCAGGGTCTTCGCTGGTATCTGTATAACATAAAACGATTGTTAAAATCATTATTCCATTTGCGTCATTGCTTCACAAGAAAAGGTATCCTCCGTCCCGTTTAAAATCTAGAATATTTTATTCGGATCTGCTTGATAGCCAGTGGCAGTTTCCGCACAGACGGTAGAGCGACCTTCTCATTATGAAGAACTCTAGGGTCCTTAAATCTATCAGCTTATCACAGCCTTCAGCCGACGGCAGAATTTACGGCAGTATAGCCTTGTTTATAGTGTAGGGTGTTTAAATGGTGACACATTTCTAAAAAATTAATAATAACGAGAAAAAAAACTAAAAAATGTTGGAACTATGAATGAGCGAGATGTCAAAAAGTTTTTTTCGAATGAGTAACATGCACCATTTCAGTGGTCTAGACTCTAGAGTTCTCGTAAGTGCAAATCAAAGTGTTTAAGAGCTTTTTTATCAGGTAAAATAAACATTACCTACCCAATTTTTTATTGTTTTATTTGTTAGCACGCGTCATTTCAGTACAAATTATGACAAACCATCTAACGTTATGAAAAATGACATAACATATGGGGTGTCTCAAAAGGTAGGAGCAAGCGTTTATTTCCTTAAATATTGATTTTTTAGATATATACTTTTGATGCAAAATTCATCAAAATGCGGTAAGAATTTGCGCAGAAAAGAAATACTTTAATGACAAAAATTAGAATTTTTTATACGTCCCTCTATGGAGCAAAACTGTAAAATAATTGATGTTCAGTTATTCACATACATAATTTGCACATTTTACCTGCAAAACACAGATATATAAAAGACTAAGTTGTTGACTTAGACCACTTTCCATACATCTGTATTTTGAACAAGTCTTTCGAAATTATTTAGGAATAATATCCATATTTAAAATTATTTCAAGGGCGGAATCAGGGAATAACAATGTATTTGTTAAGTAAATCTAAAACTATTCAATATTAATACATTAATGGAAGTATTTGCAATCGTTCATCTTGTAGTCTTCAAAGAATTCACGAGTGACTTATCAACGACAAGACTCCTCTTCCCAGAAACAATAATTACTATAAAAATATGCTAGAATGCACAATTCATAAAGTATTGTTCAAAATTGCTTTACCTCTTCACATAGTTCGGCACCTTGGTTCAATTATCTGAATTGGATTTTGAGCAGTACAGTCCTTCTTTTCGGTGAGTTCCGTTTAATAATGAGAGGGAATTGAGCCAATACGGAACCAGCCAAGTTTCCATTGAGGGCAACATGAAAGGTAGTCTGAAACACAAAACAGACAATAAAGGAAAAAAAAATCCAAGAACATGAGCGAACCATGGGTGAAGTATTGAAAGGGGGGAAAATGTGTGGTTTTTAGCAAAACAGGAGCATCCGAAAATCCAGTTCCGGCTGGGTTCACAAATAGGAAAGAACAACTACTCGCCTTCGTCCATTATGTCCCTTAGTTGTACGCAATGGGCAATTTTAGTCTTTCTAAGTAGTTGGTATGCAATCTGTGTCTGTCTTACTTTTCATTGTCATTTTGTGCCTTCTTTTCTCGTTTTTGTCTTTTTTTTCGTTATCAATTGGAACTCTCAGAGTGGAAAAGTAAGCATGAATAAAATACCCAATTTCTAAATAATTTTGAAATTGAGTTCTGCAATACCCAGACCTAAGGACAGTCGTCATTGCTTTTTGGGGGAAAGCTTAATAATACACTGTAGAGCATATAATTCAGTATTCTTGCTCAATATTAGACTATTTTCTATTAAACCTTAAGAATTTCAAGTTGATATTCCATTTCTTAATCAAGTGGATCTGCAAATGAAACTAAGTAACAGTATGTGTCATTGCCAAAATTTTTTCAATCCATGATTATTGGATGTGCTACTTTACAAATATTTTGTATTTCAATGTTTTCTATGTTAAATAAAACCATTTCTGCAATAAACATCTCCATATTAAATATTATGTGAAAGTAAAATTTAAAATTAACATATCTCATGTAAGTTTTTTTTGCAGGTAGAATCGTGAAACTTAGTTTATAAATAGATGATTAATATAAGACATTTCACTCCAATGACACTTTTGCTCAATGGGAACGTATAAAAATTCTTTCTTAACTTTTTATTCAGCACAGAAGCCGAAATTTTCAAACAAATTCTTAACCTTATTTGATGAAACTTTGTAATTGAGTATATGTCTAAAATCCGGATTCAGAAGCAGAGCCAGGAAATTAGCCTAAAATCATTGGAATATCATTGGCAAAAGTCAGTAACTAGTGTAATTGAGTACCATGTAACGCGTGAACCAGAATACGCGTGGGAAAAAATTTGCATCACCGCTCTCAGCTTTCCATCGTAATAAAGACTACAAATGAGAACGCACCTATACTGATTAAGCAGTTATCGCATCATCATGATTCAATAGGCATGGTCCGGATACGAGAGAGATGCCAGTACCAACCTGTGAAGCTAATAAAACATTTCAAACAAACAAAAAACGAATATTCATTTTGAAGAAGACGGATTTGAAATTATAAAAAGCAAGAAGCTACCAGTAGCTATTTCAGAAAAACAGCAGAGCAAGAAGACAATAAAAGGATGAATAGAACAAATTTGTATATCAATCACAATCTCATCTAGATATACATACAGACATCACAAGCACACACAGCCAACAGACAATAAAGTAATACATACATATATATACACGATCTAGCTAGTAGATACAAATACAATTAAATAAGAACCTTGATTTGAATCCGATTATAAAATG
>BGPR01022375.1:0-23443 GCA_013235015.1 Araneus ventricosus | reverse complement strand
AAGACTGTCCAATGCAATGTTTGCATAGTAAAGAACAATGCAGGCCTGTGTTCCTGCATCCACATGCATTCATGCAAAATTTTGCAAGTACAGGAAATGCATTGAAGGAGAGACTCTGGTGCTGGATCCTTCTCTGATTTCTTAGGGAAGAGGCTTGATGGAGTGTGCATCCAGCCCCATTTCAAGGGATCTTTTTCGTTTCCCAACCATGTTTGCACATGGTGGTAATTTCTCATGGCATGCAGTTGAGCAGCATCGGTAGTTGGTGGCAATCTAGCGAGGTTAAATTTAGTTTTAGCTGCAGCTTTAACAAATGAGTGGTACCATAGTTCATCAAGGTTTTGAGTTGCTGGATCTCCCCCATACAAAGCAACAAGAACATTTCCCCCTGCTTCTGTTACTTGCTCTGTTGTTGCTTGAGGATTAAGAAATGTTGCTGCTCTATTCAAAAGTTCTTCATGTTTAAAAAATAAACTAATAAATTTGTTTTTACCTTGGACAAACAGTGCTGATGTGATATCACAACCACTGATAGCATAAATAAACAAAAGTTCATTCGAGAATTTATGATTAAATGATGTGGTTGAGTAATAATTATCTGGCGTTTTCCCTCTTCCACACTTTTGAAAAAAAAAACATTACTGTGTGTCGATGCCAATACAGTTAGGAGAACTAGAAGGTCAATGTCCTCACCAACTACAGGCACATAGTCATATTGAAGAGCAACAGAAATGGCAGTGTTCACAATCGTGAGGTCAGTATCTTCAACTGCCTGCTGCACGCAGATATTAGCTTTATGCAAAGCCTTCTTGAGCAGTTCGATAAAACGTTTCTTATTACATTCATTTGCAAGGAGCTTTTCTTTCGTATATTTTAACACTGTTTCTTCATGAAACATTACATGAGGAGAAAAATGGGCTGCCCGTCGAAGTCGTTCACAATTTTCGGTGCTCTTTTTGTCATCATCACGAAAAGCATCAAAAATTACAGCTATATCTTGACCGTATTTATTATTCAAGTATTGAACATATCTGTCAGCTATTGCTCCAAATGTGGCTTGTTGTCGCCACACAATTTTGTGCAGTAAATGACCACCATCAACCACGACATACTGGGATCTTTCAGGTTTTACATCCTCTGTAATGGGCGAGAATGATGTATATAACGAAGATTTTGTTTCCTTACGCATGCTTTCTCCTGTGAATAACAAGATAGGAAAAGGTGACAGTTCGAATTTGAAAAATGCTTTTAAATCGTTATCTGACTGCTTTGCTATGCATAACCTGTAAAAAAGTATATGGGGATCCACAACAATGTTGATGTTGACAATGTAAATTTTGACGAAACTGTTAATAGAAGCAAGTGTCACTACTTTGCCCTTCCGTTTGAATTTCACATTTTCGAATTTTTTCCCCGTCATTTTTGAAATCATATCTCTCCCAATCTCTTCTGACAAATGGCAGTTTACTTCATTACCTCCCACAATTCCTAAATCTATTGACATTATTACATCAATTTTAGGGAATGGATTGTGTTCAGAAAGCCACTGAGAGAGCTTTGCTGCATCTTCATTATCCCGGGCTATTCGAGAAGGCCTCGTGTCAACATGTTCTGATGATGTTAATTTTACATCACAGAATTTGTCAATTTCAAAACAAATGTTTTGGAGATGTATCATTTCAAGGGTCCATCGAGTGAGCACTCCACTGAATATATGTGATATACAAACTTAACGATCTATGGACCTTTTTTGTTTTTTAATAAATACATTGATTTTGTCAGTATTAAGTTATCACGTGTTTTCCTAAAAAACTACACAAATATTCAAAAGATTGTATCTCGTAGTCTAAATGAACTAGAAGAATAAGCTTGGTCTTAAACTTGAGCTACTTACTTCTACTATAATTGTTATGTCAAACTCTAGTGTAGAATTCACCATTTACTTGCTATCAAGCAATCGCTGACCAAAAATCTGTAATTTTTACATTTTCGAGAAAAATTCTCAAACTTCAAAGAGGTCTATCTCGGGAAGTATTAGAGCTACAAATTTCATTTTTGTCTCAAATTGTAGACAAAGTTCTCTAGTTTAATAAAAGTGCAAACGAGTTTTTTTGTCAGACCAATACTTTCGGAGATATTTTGTAAAAACAGGAAAAAGTCCAAAAATTGAGCGGTTTTTCCAAGATGGCGGCGCCCGCGGTGGTGGGGGGAATTGGAAAACTTGGATTTTTCAACACTGTACCAATCCATACAACATATCAAAAAATCGGAACTACCCTAATTAATGTAACCATTTTTGACAATTTGACTGGACTACTTATGTGACGAGATCTGGCCGTCGGGTACACTTTAACCCTCGTTACCTCTAACTCCAGTGCCTGCTGCACTACTAGAGGGGGGAGTACTGTGGCGATCCTGAATTCCTTCTGATGACGTCACTCTTGAAACTACTTACTTAGCTGCGCAATACACAAGCGATGCACGAGGCAGCATACTAGATGTTCATGCGTCGGCTAACTGATTTTTATCTGTTTTGGTGTTCCATAAATATCTAACTAGCACTTTCTTAATGTTTAAATAAATGTTATTTTTTATACCTAAAGTTGTTGCTCTATTTTTGTGAATATTATGGATGAATATCTTTACATAATACAGCATCCATACCTTCAATCTGTTTGAAACCTTGTTCTACTTATCTAGCCCTATACCTTTTAATTTTTGTCATAATATTTTTTATAAGTGTATATATCCAACTATATAGTGTTCCCAATTGGAAAGGAGACTACAGTTATATGTAAAGAAATTTTAATAACAATATTCTAATTACAGTTCATGGGGAACAGTACAACTATAAATAATTGACAGTGATACACTGATCCCGGAGTGTAGGAAGGGAGTGGATGACTTCAGTGTAGAAACTGCTGGGTCAGGCAAACGCCCATTCTCACCGTCTTCTGATTCTGTTACAGATGCTTGGGCACCTACTGTGCACAAACTTTGCCACAACCATGCTTTTTGTGGATTATGTGATGCACAGTTCCTTTGCTTTTCGACAGTTCAACAGCAATTTCACGTGTGGCGATCCTACAATTCTGCCATATGATCTCGTCCACAGCCGAAATCGTGGCACAATTGGTCATGACATGTGCCTGCCCAGGGCGTGGCAAGTCCTTCGTGTTTACGTGTCCCACCTCATAATTCTGACGCCACCAGAATGTGGTGCACTGTATGAGACACTTCTCTCTGTACACCTCTTTCATCCTGCGATAAATTTCTGAAGCTTGCTCCACTTCTGCATGAAGAAATTGGATAACTGCTCTTTGTACTGTTCTGGAGGAATCCATCATGCAACAAACTGCGGAAACAACTCTCCTGAAATGAGGATATTGATGTGAAACCGTTAACTACGCATGTGCAACTGGGAATACCACCACACCATCTATCGGCTAGCACATTAACTCACTGAGATTTGATATAACGCTGTTACAGGCTGAGATCTCCTTTTCATTTGGGCACACCTTATATTTCCCAACCCATTTTTATTTTGCCATGTTGAGTCTATCTCGTAAACATCTCGGGTTTTTAAAATTTCAAACTCTTCTTTCATTGCATTATACCAATTTTCCTTTTCTGGTAAATTTTGAGATTCCTTAAAATTATTAGGGATTTTAATACCTACTGAATGAGCTTCACTATCCAATATATTCTCAATATTTGTTAAAAAAATGGTCTGATTGAGTTTCAACTGCATTTGATTCATTATCTTTTAAAATTAATTTAGGTGAAAAGTTAAAATTATATGGGTTATAGTCGATACCTTTCTTTCACAATATTTCTTAACTTCATTCTTACTTTTTAATCTTACTTTCACCTCAGGATAGTGATAAACATCTATCCTTCCTGCTGTTTTACTTTTCTGTCTAGTTGCCCAAACTCGTTTCCAATCACATTCAGTTTTGTCTGAAAATTTAGGTATTTGAGTTTCATCACTTAAAATTCATTCTTCCTAAATTTTTTATCTTTCATTTGAATATCAGAGTCTGCTCCCAAAATAGATTCATTAATTTTTATGTGTTTAGTTTTGCTTACTTTTCCACTTTATAGAAAGAAAATTCTATATCATAGAGTGTTTAGTGTATAGCGTATCATTATACCTTTCTTAGCATTAGGTTCTAGTTTATTTCTATAACCTTTCGGTATGAAAACATAAACTATACAAGCCATCTTTTTAAAAATCCTTAACATAAAATTTCTTATCACCCCAAACATCTAAAGGAGCTTTTTTCTTTTAATGCTTTATGGGGGAAATCTATTTCTAAGATAATGTTGAGTATTTACTAATTCAGCCCATAAATTTTTCGGAAGTTTACTTCGATGTGAAAGAGCTCTAACCCTTTCTATTATTGTTTGATTGCATCTCTCACCTACACTTTTTATCTCAGGTGAGTAAGTGCTAGTACACTCAATTTTAATACCTTCCTCTCGGCGGCAGCTCGTATTATGTAATCTTGGGGGTGCTGTAACTTTTAATCTTTCACTGCTCATAATGTATATTTGTACCACTTACATTGTCTTTTTTTCATTAACTTTGAGTACTTTTATATTTAATGAATAAAGTTGTAACATTTTTCTCTTCTAATAGATAAGTATTTTAACAAATTAATTTTATATAAAAATGTAAGCTTAAAATTTGTTAAACTGAAATTTTAAAAACACTTGTATCGTGGATAATTTCTCATATGAATTTCATCACCATTTATAATTAAAAATTATGGAAAAAATCCTTTGGATTGCAAAAAGTTTCGTTCAAATTTAGTTGCTTAAAAAACTTTTTCAATTAAATTTTTTTATCATTAATTTTCTTTCATTTTCTTACTTATTTTCAGAGTTTTAGGTCTCAAAAAAAATTTTCCGCTGTGGTAAAATGTTTGAAACTCTGTATCTAGCTCAACTGGTGCTGCCGAACTCAACATTTCCCCTTCAGCTTAAAAACGCAGTAGGGAAAGCCTGCGCTCTGTAACTACGCATGCGCACAAGATGGAATTTGGTGCTGGAACGATCCTCAGTTCTCCTTTACTTTGTTACTTTCTCCTTTGCGCATCATCTTCGGGTAGTGAAAAATTAAGATATGGAACTTAGTTTTCTGCCCCAATTTTTCCTAGTGGCTTATTTAAAGATCAAGATTGTTTAATGTAAATTTCTGTTAGATTGTTGATAGATTTAAATATTAAATGCGAAATAAAATAAATTTACATAATGGGAAAAGTTGGGGTGTCGCAGTCCTTATGCACGAGCTGCCCCTGCTTCCTCTGTTAAATATTGTTCAAAATAATCTGCATAAAAATTCTCTGCCATTATCTGTTTTAACCCTTTTAATTTTTCTATTAGTTAATCATTCTATTGCTTGTTTATACACTTTAAGGTATTCAAAAATTTCATTTTTATGTTTTAATAAATATACTACTGAATATTGAGAATAATCATCAATAATATAAAAATAATTCAGTGCCACTTAAAGATTTAACGGGAGGATAAAAAGTATCGACTCTCATTCGCAGTGCAATTTGGGTCATTCCATGTGAAATGACCAAAGATAAAAAAAAGTAAAAAAAAATTGTGGCCACATAGCAACAGATTTTTATGAAATTTGGTATATAGGTTCACTTTATGCATGTATAAATTTTGGCTTAATATTATTAATTTTAGTAGTTTCAAACAATTGAAGAGTTAACACTTTGAACAGCGTTTGCACAATTACTTAATGTAGCATTTTTAAAGCCCTATATTTTATTAACTACTTAATATAAAAAAAAAAAATCATATTGTTGTAATCTTTGGAGAACGTGCTATTTATCTATTTCAAAGTTACTTTTTAAAATAAAATAGTTAATCTTGAACTGAATCGTAAAAACTGAAAATATTTCATTTTTGACAAAATTAAAACATTTTAAATTTTTTCTCAAGCTTTAAGGAATTTAATGGCATTGTTGAAATTAATATCCAATAAAGTGCTAAATGTCATAAAAAGATTACCTTACTTTTAAAGATGTCTTTTAATTCTTTTGCCTTCAAAATAGTTTTGAAACTTGAAGACATTGTGTGAAATGATAGTTTTCCTCTTCATGTAAGCGCAAAAAATTAAATGAAGGAAACCTGAGACAACTACTTTTTTTACAAGAATATAGGCCAGTATATTTATTATTTTCTTGAAAAAAAAATTTAATTGCCTTTTGATTTCTAAAGCTTAAAATTAAATTCAAAATACAACATTTTCATGTTTTGTGTAAAATCATTCATTTCAATGAAAAAATAAACTATATAGGTAGAATAAAGCAATTATACAGATTTATATTTACTTTTATTAATAAAAGTTCAACAAAATTAAATTTAAAGTACATCCATCAAAATTTTAATTTTTTTCATTCTCCAAATTTTTTTCCTATCTGATTTGAGGTTTATTGCTCAATTCTGTAGGACCTCCCATTTGAAGATGTTGATGGAACAGGTATTTTAATTAATATATTTTTAAGTGGTACCCAACAAATATCATCTTTATTAGGCCTTGTAAATTGCAGTGAAGGTCCATGTGGACTCATGAACTTTATAAGAAAATCATTCTTATCTGGTGAAATGTCAGTCACATTACCTAGCTATCAATAGTTATCATACACAACAAACAAATGAAGATATTGAAATTTGATATGGGCTCACTACCAGACTCTTTTTTTAAAACCTTTGTTTCTTGCACTGATGATTATGATAAATGTGAAACAAGGATTTTAGATGTTGGAAATGGGGATGTAACAGTGATAGTTACGTGTCCTCGAAATAGCTGTTGGCACTTCATTAACTCGCTGTTGAAGCTTATTTTCAACATCAATAACATTTACTGAAGGAACAAAAAAGAACTTAATATTTGTTATTGTAGCAGTGGCAGAAGAAGAAAAGATCTTTTGTAGTTATCTGATTATTGTAAGGTCTATGCAAACTTGTTCTTGCTGCTAATTGCTCGACAGTCCCACCAATGTCATCACATGAACTTTTGCCATGACTTGTAGCAAAAAGTGCCACTCTGTTTCCAATTCAAAATCAGTTTCATGGTGGCAAAGTTCTAACGATTTTTATACTGAGCTGAAGAGCCATCACTGAAATAGTTAAGTTTCTTTACCAAAGGAAATTTTTCTTTTATGTAAGGGATTACAGCAGTTTGGAATGAAAATACTGTTGCTGTATCTTGCATGGTGACTTATTGTCACTTATGATGCACATAGAGACTGTCAAGAGCTGATTTTGACTGTTTTTTCCATAACTACGAGTGGATGAATTGTTGCTTGGCCATTTTCCCAATGGAAGCCTTGAATAGCATCCTGAACAATAAATGAAAAATCAAGGAGAACTATGCACTCTTCCTGAGGGATGTTACGTTTCATATCCTTGGAGATGCTTTGATTGAGACTTAGCAATAAAATGTTTAGTTAAACTTGGCATACACACAACAAATGAATCAAGAAATTCTTCAGTGGACTCAACTTGTGTAATTAAAGTAGCCTGTTGAAATCCAACATTTGTAAATAATTTCATCTGCATTTTGAAAAGCCTCAAACTTTTCTATTTCAATGCGAAAGTTTTCGTTTGGACACTGAGAACATTCTCCAAATATGCATTTTTCATTTTCAATACTGCAAACATAGAGTTCCATTATCTATAGCAATGAATAGTGAAGTTTAATAGAATGCAACACCAATTTCATATTTTGATGGATGGTACATACACATACAGAATGTGTACCATTACTTCCAGCTAATATGCAGTGTTTTGGTGTCGGCTCGGCGAATTTACTAAATCCAATTTTTATATTTATATGTTGTTCTTTAAACTGGTGGTATGCTTCTTTTAAGTTACAGAGAATCAATCTTTTTTTCGTTTTTGGACTTAACCATCATCTGTCCTTATATTAACAAAATCTTTCTTCCCGGGACATATGCAACTGATGTTATCTGACTCATAAAAAGTCTGAATGACAGAAATATCTCCCTGACTGATTTTCGTGCCTTGTCTTGCTGCAGGTTTCCCAAGAACACCAAATAACTTTTTAATATTTCTTGCTTTCCTCTCTAAATACATTGTAGTGGAAAATTCTGTCTGTTTTTTCAAGACTCCAGCTTTTTGGAACCAGGGTTAAAATCTGGACTTTGTCTGCATGGGATGTTGTTTCTGCAAACTTGATCTTAAGTTCTTCTACTAAACTATACAAGCCCTCATTCTGTAAATCTACAGACTGGTGCATGTTTTCAATTTCAATAGGTTTTACTTGTAAAGCAGTGGCCAAATTTTCTTTTACAGCTGAAACAATTTTCTCTAACTTTCTTTTCTATATTGTTTTCTTTGAACATTACTAAGTCTGCTGACCTTTTTAATTGGAGAGTTTCCCATTTCTTGCAAGTTGTTATTAAGTTTCTCTAAATATTCCTCTGGAGTTCCTATTTCATAATCAGTTTCATTTTGATTTTGATGCAAGCTTTTTTTTTATAAGAGTTTTATATGTGGGACAATTTTTTTGCAATATCTAGTGTTATTTTCCTAAGAGACTTTTTTAGTATCTTTTTATGTCTTTTAAAAGGATCACAGCAAGTTTGTCCAAATCAGGGGTAAAAATCCTCCGCGGATCTGTGATTTTCTGCTTTTTTGTATATTTCTTTTTGACTCTGCCTTTTTTTCTTTTAAATTTTCATATTCCGCTTTTATTATTATTATTATTATTATTCACTTCTGAGGATGAGAAACCAAATTCTCCCGGCCCTTCCTGTTTAAAACTGAGCAACAGGGAAGGGAGTGAACTGGAAGAAAATGACATTCTAACACAGGGCTTGTGTCTCATTGTGATTGATCATGTTGATTGGAGGCAAGGTTTCAAGCTATTGGCCTTGGATTAGAGGGTTATTTTGTTATTTCTAAGAAATTTCTCCACATGTGTTTTTCTTTCACGCTTCTACATAATATTCATGACGCCATTTCGTTTCCCAGTGTTCGGCATAGCATAGCATACCAGAACGCGAAGTTCGTAAAGCTGGAAGTTCACCCCAAATCCAAAATGGAGATTTTGGAACACGAGAAAGAGCAAAAAATCGTCAAGGTCGAAAACCTATGAAAATTAGAATAGGGGCTAGTAGAAGTCAGATTTCCAAACAAGCGGAAATCCGCCAGTTTGTGCGCCAATTTTTTTTTAAGATTCTTCGCGTGGGTAGTCGGTGCATCAAAGGCTTGAATGGATTGGGACCCTGCTTAGAGGGTAGCGATAAGCATATCTGAAATCCTCGGAGCGGGGGAAGAAAGAGGAGATAGAAGAGCAGCTGTAGAGAAGGGGATAGAAGATTTCACACCTGTTGGGTTTATGATTGTGTAAACCCAAATATGAAATAAACAAGCTGAATTTAAAAATAAAACTCAAGCTTTTATTAAGCATAATTAAAAACTATTAGATTCAATTTCAAAAAATGCACAACATGTCTTACTAGACATCTACTAAGAGATTCATGAACATTCTACTAACTAGATAGAAACATTTCAAAACACAAGTAAAACTCCCCCTAACTACTGAGCTTGCTTGCAAGGGTGAACACCCACTGTTAACTGAGCATGTCAGTCAATGCATCTCAATGGCTGCTGTTTGTTTACATCAGACATTGAGATGCAGATGAAGATGAGGAAACTTTAACTTACTTTAGATTAACACAAAAATAATTTGTAGTACTTTGTACATTTAAACTTATAATTTTAATATATATTAATTTAAATATGGCCAAAACAAAAATTAATTTATCTAACTGGATTGGGACCCTGCTTAGAGGGTAGCGATAAGCATATCTGAAATCCTCGGAGTGGGGGAAGAAAGAGGAGATCGAAGAGCAGCTGTAGAGAAGGGGATAGAAGATCGCACCCCCCTTACCGCAAGCGCACTTTGAAACATCAAGTTCTGCGGTGAGTGTGTCACATTTTGTAGCTACAGTTGAATGACCTGCATGATGACTGCATGTATGGGTGGGAGGGAAACCAGTGTTGGGACGAATGGAATGAACAACAGATGAATTGACTGCTTTGTCTGTCTATGTGAAAGAGTTATAAAATTATGATTTGTGTCATTAATATTTTTAATTATGTCTACGATAAGAACTGATATTATCACCCGAGAAAGCGCCGAGAATATTAAACATTTGGAGAAAGGTGTTAAAAAGACCATAAAAATCAATGGAGATGGAAATGGCTAAAAATAGCTCAGAGAAGGGTGAAAAAAGAGTTCTAAAAGAACTAAATGAATTGCAGCCAAAATTTTAAAAAATTAAATGCACTAAAACAAAACAGTGGTCACTGCCAAACTATTAAATCTATGTTTGAAAACATGACACGAAAAAACCCAGATAGCAATTTTAGTTTGCAGCAAGCTTGAACTGCAAATCTGCAAGGTTGACACGACAAGAGTGCAAGCTTGCAGAGGCTATGAAGTCGCAACACGACGAACTTGAAGCAAGCTTGCCACGTCAAACTCATTGCAAACATAGCAAAAACAAAGTTCGGAAAACTTTGGATGGTCTAGAACTCGTGGTCGCTTTAACCACTCGACCAGATAAACTCTGAGAGGAGAAGATAGATTTTGCTAATAGATCGCGCATATGAATTATTTTAAACTCTTTTCTTGATTTCATTAATTTTTAAAATTTTATGTTGAGAACATGATTTGAAATCAAAGAGAGAGCGATTTTCGCTAATAACTACGTTTTGCTAGTAGAATAAGTTATGAAATTAGGTTTCAAAAGTAATTACTTTTAAAATGGGACAAAATGTTAGTTATTATATTTCAACAAACATTGACTGTTTTTTAGGTTTAATTTTGTTTATAAACGTTAAAATTTCAACATTAAGAAAAAGGTGATATAGTTTTCTTTAAAGTTCTATATTTAGTAAAAAGATGGAAAATGTTTCAAAATTTTTTTTTATAAAAATAGTTAGTTTTTTACAAATTATCATTGATTTATTGAATTAATAAAAAGAAGGATGGTCTAGGAGATGCTATTAAAAATCGGATGTTTTTTAAAAACAAAGACAAAGATAACTATCTCTTTGTGCTATCATCTTTGCATCAAGCTGTTTTGCAAACTTGCAGCAAGCTTGCATTGCAAGGAGGGGTGGCGCTAGTTGTCATGGCGAACTTGTGGCAAACTCGTTTTGCAAGCGAGGGTGGCGATTCTGCATTGTTATTTTGCCACAAGTTCGCTTCAAGCTTGACGTGTCAAATTTGCCATGATAAGGTAATATCAAGTCAAAATCAAACTTGCTGCAAACGTACGTGCTGTCTGGGAATAAGCTTGTATAAAAAGAACTATTTGAATTAACTCGTTCATGGCAGTTTAGAGGTTAAGACATAGTTAATTTGTGATTATTCATGAAACTGATATTTATGCAGGACTCTTTTGTGCCTTTTTCTTTTATGATCCAAAATTTCATTTATATATCTTGGGTTTATTATATGTATTTTATAAAAATTATTGATATTATAAAACATTAATTTTTAATTGTATCTATTTTAAGAAAGTGAGTAAAAAACATTGATTTTATAATGTTAAGAATAAGTATTTGTAATTAAAAAAATTCATACATGGCGGTAAGAAAGACCATATTTTTTCATAATTTATTTTTTTGGTGATGAATAAATCATTCATTAATAAGTGTTTACTTATCTCCTCCTTAATGCATGTCTCTACTCGCGTAAAAATGTAGCTACTCTCACTCGTGAATTTTCCTCTTTTTTGTATCTTTGCTGTTTTCACCCCTGCCAAATAAATGGGTGTATTTCGCAAATACAGTAAAAGCTTAACTAACCGGCATGCTCGGGGAGCTTCGATTTCCGGATACCTGAAAAGTCCGGATAGTTGAGTGCGACGGGAAAAATGGGAAATGTAGCCTTTTTTTTAAAGATTTTTAAGGTCAAATAATTTGTTTTTGTCATTTTGAAATAGCGATATCTTCCATAACATTGTATTTGCATAATATATTATGAAGATTTTAATTTAACATTGATAATTTAAAAAAAATATGATCTGTAGCCGAATTTTTATCGTAAATATATAGATTGTAAAAATATAAACATATAAAAATAACCGACGAAACTGAAAAATATTCTACTCAGAAAGCATAATAAAACTCTTTTAAGTATCATAAACAAATCCCAGATTGAATATCAAAACTAATTATCTTTTAGAAAATCGCAAGGGTTATTGCGCAATACGCGCACCTGCAATTCTCCCGCACGTGATATTACGTAATCGGAATCACCATCTGCCGGTATTTGGAGGGTAAATAAATAAAGGAAAAGAAAGAGACTTAGTTGTCTGGAGTAACCCCCATGAGCATTTTTTTTATCGATTCTGTCCCTTTACCTTTTTTCTGCCGATTTCGTTTTTAGGTCTTGTTTTTCGGCGAAAGGTGAGGATCATTATTATTTTTTTTGGCTCTCACTTTTGATTTTGAACCCCTGATAAAGGAAGTCTGTGTACGCCACAGTACTATATATTGCTTTTTTTCCTTCTATGCCCCTCCGTGCGGAGCAAACGTTGCATTCCAGAAATAAATTGTCCGCGTGAATGGAACGGAGCGCGCGCGTGTTAAATTTTGGCGCGCAGACGTAAAACTTTTAGAAAAACTCATTTTCTAATTTTTCCGGTTAGTTGAGCTTTCCGGATACTTGAATGCCGAATAATCGAGAATTTACTGTATACTTGTTCATGGTGGAAACAAATTTTTTCGAACTTATTGCCCAATCTCAAATGCAATAGTTCTCTGTTGTCAATTGTAAACTCACCAAGTTCTTTTAGGCCTACTGTTTTTACATAATAGGTTTTATGGCAACTTTCTAGTAAATTTTTTCCTACATCACAGATGGCGGGCAGGGGGGATTTCCCTTTCACTACCACAATTGGACATATAATAAACTTGCATGGATAGTATAAATATCACAATTATTAAGGAAACACTTAAGCAAACAGAAAGACTTCATGGACAAGATAAAACAAAAAAAACCTCTGCTGCCATCTAGGTACACTTGCAATAAACAGTCATAATTGGTTAAATTCCACTTTAATTAAAATTATTCTAGTGGCAAAAATAAGCTGAAGACAATAATGAAAATTTTAAAATGTATTAAGAGACACTTTAATCTATAATGTAAAACAATTTGAATAAATTAGGAGCATTCCTTTATGTCCAAACAAGGATCTCAAAAAGTAGAAAAATTAAAATTTTCAAGATTATTATTTTCTTAAAATAGGTTTTCTTTATCAAGGAATTCAAAAAACAGTTACTAAATTACACCAGGCAGTTATAGTTTTTCATTTTATATTATTTTTTTATTGCCTTTTCATTCCTAGAGCTAATTTTTATTGCCTTTTCATTCCTAGAGCTAGCAGAATAATTTGAAATCTGAAGTAAATTGACAATTTTTCAATTTTTGTCAATATCTCAGGTTTAATGAAAGCACTAATTAAATTTCATTTTGACTTTTTCTGATAGAGATTTTTCCAGAGAATATAACAAGACCTTTTTTTTTAAATTTATGTTAATAACTTATGGAATTATAGAGTTACAAACTGGCTACCTTGGACTCTGAAAATTTGCACTTAGTGTCAGCATCAACTTTTAATGTTAATTAACAAAGCAACAAACAGTTTCTGAAATTTCATATTTTGCCTTTATTCAGAGGTGTATATGATTAACTTAAATAATAATTTTCATTGAAATCTGTGACATGTTGGCCACAGCTGATTTGCTTATCTCGCATGGAATGACCCATTTATGGATCTTTATTTTCAATGAAATAATCCTTTACACCCACTTTTGAATTCTGAATAGGAGAAATGCTTAGCATATTTAACATCGATGACATCCCAGTGATTGTAAATACTGAAGGACCCCCTCCATGGTAGGAGGAGCAATTTGAGTTTATTGATGACTTATTGCATTTTCTTAAATCAGCTACATCTGATATAATTAACGATAATGAAATCATAGCTTTGTACACCTGTGTATACTGATGGGTCAAAATTTGACAGTCATGTTGGTTCAGCAGCTCTTTTTCCAGATGTGTCAATTGCGTAAAAACGTCATCCTTTCTGTTTTGTTTATTATATATTTGTGATATTTTAATTTTTTAACTTTCCTAAATAATTTTTTAACGACACCTCACTTTTAAATACTTCTACTTTCATCGTAATAAGCGCACTACAACTTTCTTTTCGAGTCATGTGTCTTTTCTGGGTTCTTAAACTTTGTGCGCATTCCTATCTGCCTTTTTCACGTCGGCATGTAAGCGTACAACAACAACACGCCGTTCAGGTGTAACCTTTTGAATAGTGGTCATGGAGCTATGTAAAAACTGAATCCTTTACCTATGAAGAAATAACCTAATATCCTCAATGCCTGAATAAAAGAAGATTAAGCCAAATGTTGTCTCTTACATGACCAAAATGGACTACACTTCACCTTTAGTAAAGCCTGATTTTATATACATATGTTCTGTTTATTATATCTTATTATATATATAGACTCTAAAAGTGGCATTGCAGCTCTTAAAAATGTTTCATCGCAATAAAATTCTGTAATGTCTGCATCTCTATAATATTCTCAAAAGTAGATGCATAATTAGGTTTTGTTGGATTCCAGGATATGTGGAATTCTAGGTAATGAAAATGCCGACAAGGCAGCTAAAGTTTCAAGGACATTCAGAGATAATTTTGTCCCATTGGCAGATGCTTTACAATTACTTCAAATATCTTGGGCTCGAGTATGGGAGTCAATGTGGAAAAGGCAGACCATGAATAAGTTGTTCCAAATTCAGCCATTCAACTATTTTAAAAACACACCTGTAACACAAAAGTATGATGTTATGTTTATAAGACTTCAAATAGGTCACATGTATTTATTACAAAAGTAACTTTTAAACTCTGACACTGCACCTGTTTGCAATAGGTGTAATTGCATTTTGACTGTAAAGCACATCCTATGTGAATGCAAGGACTTTAATCATCAGCGACTAGCCCACTTTAGAGCAATAACTGTAAATTTACATGAAACTTTAGGAGATAACTGTCATGCAAATATATTTGCTTTTTAAAAGATATTCAGTTACTTAACATGATTTAAATTTGTTGCTTTTATAAATTTTTATTTCCCTGTGTGATTCTAATTTAATGAGCATTTGGCGCTCTATGGGCAGATTTGGCCCTTGTGCTCTAAAAACCTACAACTTTCAAGCAGATTTCAGAGCATCTAGTTCTTGTAATCGTTTTATATGTAGAATTATGTGCATGCTGTATCTTTTCTTCTTATTATTGAAAGAAGTAGTAAGTATTTATTTTAAATGATCTCTTATAAATAATTTGGCTCTTTTTATTTCTATTGTTGTGATATTAATTCTTATTATTTTAGCTCGCAAGTTTTCTTCACGATTCTCCAAGCTGTTTCTCTTGATTGATGGATTTAAAGCACATCTTAATGATCTACTTCAGTTCAAAACAATACATGAGGCTAGGAAACATCATTATTTTCAACATTTTTGGTGCGTCTTCTCTCTCTCTCTCTTTTTTTTTTTTTTTTGAAAAATATAGTGATAAATGTCATTTTTAAGGATAAGTAAATTTAGTTAAGGGTAAGTTAGCATTTGATTTTTAGATTAATTTATTTATAGGATTTTTAATGAACTAATTTTTTTGTTTCTTATCAATCATTGGTTGTATATTATGATTATGCAAATTATGGTGAAAATTTCATTAAGTTTGCTAACCTCATTGTCACAAAGATGTTCCACATCATTGTTAAATATTCTGAATGATGTAAAATATTGTGGAGATATAGCGCATCTTGTGCTATTTGGAAAATCAATATGCAATATTTTTAAACTAATAGCATAATTAAATCGCTGAATCCAGAAACCACATGAGTCAGTAATGTCAAAATGTTGGATATTTTTTTAAAAAAGAGAGATTTTTAAATCTTAATTTTAAAATTAAATTCTTCTTATTTTTTTTACATGGTAGATTTTATATACCTGCAATGGGACTTTACTTGAGCATTTAAACTGCTTCATATTAAAATAATCGAGGCCTCAGATTAAATTAAAAAATTTTTTCTAATGCTGTTCCTACCCTCATTGCCCAAGGTACCCTAGTGTCTGATCTCCTTTCTAGTTTTTCCTCCCCTTGAGTTTTTGCTTTTTCCTTCCTTCCCTCGAGGGTAGGCGAGGGAGCTCTCCATCAGAAACTGTTGCCGCTCTGTTTGCTTCTAGCTTCTCATGGACAGCAATATACCCCCACGTGTTGGCCGTGTGTGACCCCTTAGACGGGTGGTATATTTTGGTCCCTGGTGTAGCAATCGGCCGGTATCCCAGCCACTTGGGTTGTCTGCTCAAGGGAATCAATCGACAGCGGTCAACTTCTGGGGCTCTGCGTTAAGGGTGGTAGACGTTCCCGGAAGTGGCCCTTAGCATATAAGTCCTGGCTAGCATACAAGGCAAGTACTGAGGCTGGGGATGCCCAGAGCCAGCAACTGCCTTCCCTTGTTGGGTTCCATGGTAGGTGGTGCCGTCGAGGCCTGAATCTTTATCTTTTTTATGGGTTCTTTTGTAAAATCACTGACCGAACAGCATCTGGACATTGACAAAGTATCACAAACAGCTCGATTTTTGATTATATCTCTACCTGACAATCAGTTATCTAAATTGTCACCTTTTGCAATTGAGAAGAGCTCTTCGGAATTGAGCCCTAAGAGTTAAAAGATTGAGATCTGGCGACCTGCTCATCGAAACCTTATCAGCAGTTCAAACAAAATTTTTTCTTTTAGCTAAGAAATTCCTAGGTTACCAGATATGTTACAGTACACAAAGCTCTTAATTCTTGTAGAGGTGTGGTGTCTGATAAGGAATTGATAATGGCTTCATCATCAGAAATTATCGAAGGTCTGTCTAAACAAGGCGTCATCGCCGCTCATTGAATAAACATCAGGAGGGGAAACCATATCATTCCTACTAAACATGTTATATTAACATTTAGTTCATCTAAGTTGCCTTCAAGCATCACAGCAGGGTATATTCGCTTTCATGTTAAACCGTACATACCTAACCCTCTGCGCTGCTTTAATTGCCAGAGGTTCGGGTACTCGAAGGTTCTTTTAGAGGCCAACTTGCATGTTCAAATTGCGGAATTGCCGGTCATTCCGTAAATGGTTGTAAGATGGATCCTCACTGTTTCCATTTCAAACAAGACCATTCATCTGATTCTAAAGACTGTCCTTAATGGAAGACTGAAAAGAAAATCCAGGAAATTAAAATAAAGCAGAATATCACGTATGCTGAAGCCAAAAAATTAATATCGCAGGGAAAAACTCCTTCATACTCCCAAGCAGTTAAATCTTCACTATCTCAAAACACTCAAACTGATGAAAACATAACAAAAGTTATTGTTCCACCTTTAACTAAACTTAAACCTAGCAAAGTCAGTAATAATCTAATACAAAGTTTCCCCAATACAAAAAAATCAGATTCGTCTGCTATGACTCTGTTGTCAACTAGCACATAACAAATCTTCTAAACCTATAATGAAACTTTCGAAGAAACCAAGACTGACTAAAAAAGTTAATGTTTTAGAAGTGAAGAAGAAAAACAAAAATAAACCTCTTATCGAAAGAGGATTTCTTAAAACCCTTGGCAAGGAAAAAGCCTGGAGTATTGTACTCCACCGGAGATCTCTCCTTTAAGGTGACAAACTCTGAGGAAGAGATGTCAACAAGTGACAGTGATGATCCATCTTCAACCAAGAAGCTCTAAGGCTCCCCCCCCTTTTTAAACCTTTTTAATGGCCTTTGTTTTCTGGAACTGTCATGGTTTTCGCAACAAGTCTTCTGAACTGAAAGGTAATATAAATTGTTACAAACCTGCATGTATTGTCTTGTAAGAAACGTATATCCAAGACAATGATACAGTTAACATTAGAGATTACTCTATCTTTAGCAATACCAGTTCTAGTACCAGAGCTTCTGGTGGGTGTTGCACTTGCTGTATCAAATGATATACCCTCTAGTTGTTTAAATCTCAACACAAATTTACAAGCAGTTGCCATTCGTATGCATATAAAATCTCTAATAACTATTTGCAGCTTCTATCTTCCTCCACATCAGACCATCCATCAAACAGAATTGAATAATTTAATTTCCCAACTTCCTTCTCCATTTCTTATTCTCGGCGATTTGAATGGCCATAGTCCTCTTTGGGGAGGAACTGAAACAAATTCTCGTGGTCGGCAAATTGAACAGCTTCTGTCTGATCACAGTATCAGCCTTTTGAACAATGATGGAAAAACTCACTTACACTTACCTACACAGACATTTCACTCAATAGATCTAGCGTTGTGTGCTCCTGCTCTGTTACCGTTTTTAAATCTTTAACAGTTGATGGCAATCTCCATAATAGTGATAATTTTCCTTTGATAATCACTGACAATAGACACAATTCTGCTAACCATTATTCTCCAAAATCCGTCTATAACACTGCTGACTGGCAGAAATTCAGCTCATTGGCTAATATCATATCTGACATAGTAGGCAATCATACAGTTGATGAGGCACTTGAAAAAATCATCAGCGTTATTAAAACTGCAGCAAATGCTTCCATCCCATTGGCTAAGGGTACTCGGAGACGACAATATAAACCATGGTGGAATGACTTCTGCCAACAAGCTTATAAGGCACAGCAAAAAGCTTGGAATATCTTCCGGTGATATCCAACCACAACTAACCTAATAAAATTTTAAGAAATCGAAAGCAGATTCTAGATGGATACAGCGGCAAAGTCAAAGACTATCATGGCAAAAATACATTTCAACAATCACTTCGTCAACCTCAAGTAAAGAATTATGGCAAAAAGTTAAAAAAGCCTGTGGGAATGTCCCTTCCCATTCTATCTTAATTTTAACCCATTATGATCAAACAATTTCTTCTCCAAAAGAAATTGCAGATACTATAGCTTCGTCTCTGGCTCAGATTTCTAATAGTAGAAACTATCCTGACCATTTCCTGGCTCACAAATTAAAAGAAGAAAAAAACAAAACTCAACTTCAATACGCAATCTGATCTGCCCTACAATAACAGTTTCACACTTTCAGAATTTCAGTCATGCCTTTCTACAGTTCGCAACTCTTCTCCTGGACCTGACAACATTAGTTATATTTTAATTAAACATCTATCAATTGAATCGCAGAAAAACAGCTTGTGTGTTTACTATAGAATCTGGCAAGAGCAAACTTTTCCTACTTTGTGGCACCAAGCTATAATTATCCTGATTTTAAAACCAGGTAAGGATTCCACGAACCCTCTTAATTACCGCCCGATAGCTTTAACTTGTTGTCTGTGCAAATTACTTGAATGACTGGTTAATAGGAGACTTGTGCATTATTTGGAAACAAATAATATCATCCATCCACATCAGAGTGGTTTTCGGAAAGGCCGCTGCAATCTTGATAATCTTTTAAGTTTGGAAACCGATATCCACCTTGCTTTTCTTCAGAAAAAACATCTAGTTGCCATCTTCTTTGATATTGAGAAGGCATACGATCGCACTTGGAGGCACGGGATTCTCGGTGATTTGTATGCCTTTGGTTTAAGAGGGAAACTGCCAATTTTTATTCTGAACTTTATGAGACTCCGGAAATTTCAGGTCAGAGTGGGGTTTGAGTTCTCAGATTCCTATATCCATGAGAAAGGCATGCCGCAGGGTAGTGTTCTTAGTGTCTGTATTCATTGTCAAAATCAACAATATTTTAAATCAACTTCCATCATTTTTCAAAAGACATTTATATGTCGACGACTTATACATTTCATGTACAGAGAACCATATTTCTTTTATGGAGCGACAACTTCAAATTACGATTAACAAAATCAAACACTGGTCTGATTTTAATGGTTTTAATTTTTCTGCATCCAAGTCTTCAGGTGTTCACTTTTGTCGCAAAAGGGGTCTTCACTTCGATCCTGAAATTGAAATGGATGGTAGAGTAATTCAAATTGAAAATCAGGTCCGATTTTTGGGCATTCTCTTTTATCGTAAACTAACATTTCTGTCACACGCAAAATATTTACGGAAAAGATGTGAAAGAGCATTAAACATTTTAAAAGTGCTTTCAAATACCTCATGGGGAGCTGATAGGCTCTCATTACAGCGTATATATCAAGCCGCTATCCTCTCCAAACTAGATTATGGTAGTGCAATTTATGGTTCTGCTTGAAAAAGTGTTTTGGAAAAACTTGATCCTATCCATCATTCTGCACTGCGGCTATGTTCAGGTGCATTTAGAACATCACCAACTTCAACTTTATATATTGACTGCTATGAACCTCCTCTGGAAATCAGATGTCAAATGCTCTCCTTATACTATTATTTGCGCATCTCATCTAATACTAGGCATCCATATCATGGATTTCAAATTCGCCCCTTTTTACATCGCTTACAACAAGCAAGACCATCCTCTGTGCCAACCTTTTCCACAAAAATGCATAATCTTATGAAAGATTTTAATTTACGTAAAGTACCAGTTTCTCAGCAAATGAGTTTCCTACCTCCTTGGAAAGACTGAATTTAAATATTTGAACCCATTTAGTTCATTCGATAAATCTAACATGTCAGATACAATCTTTCGGCAAATTTTTGCAGATCATCGACTTAGATTTCATGACTTTGTCCTTATTTATACAGATGAGTCAAAATTATCCTCTAGAGTTTCATTTGCTGTTGTTTTTCCTAAATCGGTTTCAGCTTTTACTCTCCTTCCCTTCTCAATATTCACAGCAGAGATTACAGCTGTCTTCCACACTTTAAAACAGATTTTAAAATGTTCAATGGGTAAATATGCAATATACACCGATTCTTTAAGCATCTTGCAGGCGTTGAATTCCTTGCATTGTAAAAGTCATCCATTGGTGTTTTCAGGGTTAGATCTCCACGAAAAGCTCATTTCCCAAGGATTTTCTTTAGTTTTCTGTTGGGTTCCTACCCATATAGGTATAACGGGAAATGAACAAGCAGACAGTAATGCTCATTCAGCCACCCACTTTTCACATGAACCCGTACCAGTTTGCAATCTCAAGAAATATATTAAATCCTGTTTACAAATGAAGTGGCAGAGATATTGGGACCAAGAAATAAATAATAAACTTCACAGCATTAAACCCATTGTTGAGAACTGGTCAGAGGATGTTAACCGTAAAAGGGGCACAATTCTGACATGACTTCGCACTGGGCATACCAGATTTACCCACAGTCGTCATATGCTGGGTGAGTCAGCTCCTACTTGCTCACACTGTAGCTGTACTATCTCTGTAAATTGCATACTCATTGAATGCATACATTTTAAAATCCATTGTTTGTGGTTTTTTAGCACGAGCTCACCTACTTTAACCACAATGATTGGTCGGCATCCTCACATTTTTGAATTTTTAAAAATCATTGTCTTTTATCCACACATTTAAACAACGTGTTTCGACTATTTTATGCTTCACTCATTTTTACCTCTTCTTGCTAAATAAGCATGTGAAAGTTTAATTTTTTCTGCATTCAACTTTTCTTGATTGTTTTTATATCCGCTTTCTACCTTTTTACAAATTACTACCTTGTTGGCGCAGCATGGCCAAATACTGACCCTTACACCATAAACCCTCAAACAAACCAAACCTACCCTCATTTAGAATTTTCCTGCCATGAATCAATGAAATGAACACAAAAAATAAATGTTAAGTAGATAGACACATTATATGTTATGAATATTAATTTATTCTACTGTATCAAATTGAAATATTTGCTATGTTTCTGAAGAATAACTTCTATTGAAATATGTAGACAGAATTTAATCCTCTGATTGCTAAGAAACTTGAAGCTCGGAAACCTCAGAATATTAAAATGCCTGAGTTCTCTTTCAAAGAGAAGATAAATTCCCTACCCCCTTCCAAAACTGCAATGACAGTTTGCATTTGTAATTGGTTGATATGTGAAAGAAAACTGCTAAGCTGATGGCTATTTGTGGGATTTGTTATAAAGCAATGGGTATAACTGAAATAAGAGTTCTAAGAAAATCTCCCTAACCCATCTGGGTAAGATACTCTAATTAACAAAATTATGTGTCTCGGGCATTCAGTCAATCATAGGTACCAAAAGGAGGGCACTACAGTACTTTGCTTGAATGGACATTTGGACCTATTCAGTATTGGAAAGAGTTAACCATACCTCACTTTGACTACCCATGGTGTTGTGTACTGCACTATCTGTGATGCATTTCCCTTCCCATATTACTTTTAGAATATGGGAAGGCCATCTGGGCCATTAGGGATTTCACATCTCATTTAACTTGGTCCATTATTAGGTCCTTTATGAGTAAGAAAAAGCTTCTGAGCTACATGAAATTTAGATGTACTACTCTTAAAATATGTGTGAAAGTAAAATGCATAATTATTATTGGTAATGCATAATAAACCGTTTCTTGCAAACTTTTAAAATTCAAAACGTCAATTTAGACAGGCTAGAAGAGTTTTGTATGGAATTTGTGCTCACAGTGTTATCTGGTTTGAAAACATCTTGACCTGTATGAGAATGAAATAAAATGGAGAATAGTCATGATATTAAATTAGTGAAAATCATTGATCAAAAAATTATGTAGAGAAAACAACTTACAAAGATGGTTAGAACTGTCCTAGTGATCTAATATTTTAACATTTTTGCATGTTCCTTATCAAATGTATGTAGTGGATCAAAAAAGTTTTAAAATTAGATTGCCATAAGACAACATTCAAACTGTTTTTGCTCTAATGTAAAAATTCATATCGCATATGTGGAAGTATGAATGGAGCCTCATCTTCCACTTCCACTATAAATTCATGGTTAGAGCTCCACAAGACAAGCATATGAAATTTACCCCTTGGTCGGCGTTGCATGTCATGTTCGGCTTTTTTGTGCCGATATGCTTTGTGTTGCATGTCATCTGATGAACAGAAAAATTGCATAATTGAAAGTGAATTTGTCGATATATTGTTATATTCTGTGATTTTGATATTGAAATAATTGGGAATAAGTGATTTCAATGTGGTTTTTATGCTCTGATGGTCGAGAAAGATTGTTAAAGCTGTTTGCATGGTAAGGTTGCAAAACCATTTTCAGGGTGGCGACAGAACCTGGAAATCAGGGAAAAGTCGGGGAATTTTATCGATGTGGAAAAGTCAGGGAAATTCGTAAAAATATCTAAAAATCAGGGAAAATTAATAGTTATTTGTTAGTTGAGTTATTATCTATAAATTAGTATCTTATGTCTAGCATTATTTGTAATAATAATTGGAATTAAAAAAAAACTTATGCTTTTATAAATGA
>BGPR01022374.1:0-25443 GCA_013235015.1 Araneus ventricosus | reverse complement strand
TCAAGAGGGTATGTATTAAGGAAAAGTATTAAAAAAAAATTAGGACTGTAATTATGTTTATCATTGGCTCTCTTGGCAAATAAAAAGAGTGTGTTTATACAAATAATCTTATTTCTCTTGAGCTGAAAGATTTTATACCACCAAAATAATTAGCTGTGTGAAGGTTAATCATGATCTGTGCGGAGTAGACTATTTTACATACAACTTAATATTATCTTATAAAAAGAAATCATGCTTAACTTAAAATTAATCTAAAACTAGTTGAATTTTAAATTAAATAATAGGTTCATTAATAAAATATTACTATACATTATTTAATGTATAGTAATATTTTTAAATCCAGCATCCAGTTATAGATTATAACATGCAGTTTATAACCTACACAGAAGAAAATTAAAAAGAAATGATTTATATATTTTAAAATAAAAGTATTCTCTTCCCCTCTCCCGCTATTAATAAACACAGTATGAATTTTAAAGAAATTTAGTTTCAGCCTCTAGCAACCAGTAATTGCTATTTATAATTAGCAATGCAAAAGGACGAACAATTTACTGACCTGAGGTTTCAATATTTGAAAATGTACAAACAATTTTATACAAGTACCTGTTCAAAGCTAAACTACTTGTTTCTTCGCAATAAATTAGGAAATATCCTTACTTAAAGAAAATAACAAGGAGAATAATAGCATCCATCATAAATATCTATACAGTTGAAATAATAAATAAAGCTTCACGAGATACATACACTGAAAACTAAGTTTCCAAAAAAGCACAGTTCATGATGTTGTTGATAATATTTTAACAGAAGATTTAGTTATGCAGCAAAATCAACAATTTTAGCTTCTTAGTTTTCATTTTATTTAAACGTGAAATGGATTCTTTCTGTTTATTTAGAGCTCGAATGTGGGGTATTTTAACAAAACAAGTTGGAGACACTTTTTTCAAGTGGCTGTAAGTGAGTTAGTAACAATTATTGTGGTTTATAACTAAAGTTATAAACATGATAATTTGTACTATTCATTACTTTTGCAACATAGTTTTGTGTGTGTGTATGCAGAAACTGTGTAGGTCTTGATCCCAAAAGTACATTAGAGCAAAAATATATTGTATTGCATGCATTTCGCGAAGCATGCTCAGTACTCTAAAGAAAGCGTAAGCAAAATGTTTGCTTGTGGTATTTACAAGCAATATGGCTGAATTTTACGCATTTTAAATGGTTTTGCTGATGGGTTGTGAGAAATTTTCTGAGCAAGCATGAGAATGATGGAAGTAGTACATAAAAGTAGCAGAATTTTATATATACTATTTCGGAATATATCTACTAGTACAAGAAAATAAGTGTATATAATTTTACAAGTACTTAAGGGAGCAATGGAAGATGGAAATTTCTGTTTAAATTCAGGACTACCACCAAATCACAGTGTCAAGGAGATAAGATATTGAGGTGAAGCAAAAAAATACAAGACTGGGAAAAATATTTAGGTTAAATTAAGAACACTGTAGAGTACATTGACAGGCTTTTCATAAAGTTTCAACAAGCATTAGATTTTAACTGTATTAAATCTAATAAATTGGTCAGATAGAGCTTGTAAAATTCAAGTTTAATAGTTGTACTTATGTTTTTTTTAATCTCTAACCAACATTTGAATTTCCATTTTCAACTTGTATTGTATATTACATTTTAACAAAAAAGATTATCGAATTAACATATTTTTATAAAACTTTTCTAATTACATGTACCCTCCAGAGTCCGCGAAGAATAGTAATGAAACACACATACCACAATTATAAAGAAATACTGAATGTTGGCATGTTCTAAAATTTTTTCTTTAAAACAAATTCTTAAAATATACCTTTAGTTCATGGTTTATTTATATAATACAAATATAAACACTACATTATAATTAAATATATATTATAATGAATGATACATAAAATAAATTCATTAAAAAAAGTAATAAAACAGTTTTAAAAAATGAAAAATATCAGTAAAAAAAAAAAAATTAGCACGTACTTTCAAGATTATCCCTTAATTTTTATTTTATAACTCGAATGCTAAAGCCATATTAAAATTTCAAAATACAGAATTCTTTTAATTCAACCAAATTAAAAACTTCTTATTATAAAATAACGATAACAAATATATGGTTATGATAGGAACCAACAGTGCTAATAATAGAAAACAGAGAATTCAAGCCTTTTAATTTTAACAATTTACATTAAACTAAAGATAAACAATCTTGTAGAAATATGAAGCAAAAAAATGAGAATAGGACACAAAAAGAATTCTGAACAGATACCCTTCGAAATTGCGAAGTTTAATTGATTACAAATGTAATTTGAAAACATCGGAAAGGAAAAAGAAGATCAGAAAACGAACACGAGAGCAAATGCGTAATCTGTACAGAATTTATTGAATAACTGCGCAAGTCCTATCAACCCTTTACGGAACCTTTCAGTTCAAGTTTTAGAATCAAAACAGTTAGGAAAACAATTTAAAAAAAAGAAAATTCGCACTAAGGTTGCAAAATAAGTGAAGATATACACGTAAAACATATCGGTTCCTACCTGTTGAAAATATTGTTTATTTTAAAATAAGCCCTGGCTGGTTTCACTCTCGCATAGTATTATGGTTCTGGCTCCGCAAGCTGAACGAATTTATGCGAATCCAACTTGCCAGGGTCTGTTATTTCAAATTTACGGGCCTATTCTGGCACCGGTTGGGAGACGTCACTTTACCACGCTAACAACGGGAAAAGTGACGTCTCCCAAATCAACCGGGGGTACCAGAATAGACACACCTTAGATAAGCAAATAAAATACTAATATTAAACGTAGAAACAAAAATATGAAAGAATAAAATTAGAAGGAAAAGAAACAACAACAAGTTGTTATTAAATATTCATCTCAATAAAAAAACTAACAAATTATTAAATGTTATGGACGAATTTTCTGGTTTGTTTAATGCTTGTACTGCGTAATTCCGGTGTAATGTGTAATGATAAGTCACGGATCTTCATAAGCGGAAGTCCAAGTAAAAGATACCAGATAGGGTCTATTCTGGTTCCCCGGTTGTAGTTGGGAGTTGGGTTGTTCCATGTTAACGTGTGGAATCCAAATTCCAACCGGGGTACCAGAATAGACTCCAAAGTCAAGGCTTTTACTGAAGTAAACAAAGCAGAAAAACTCGTCCATAGAAATCATAAATCAATATAAATGAGTTTTGTTGATTTTATTTAATTGCAATTTTAGAAACTTATGGACGAGTTTTCTGTTTGGTTACTTACATTAAATGCCGTGACATGTAATTTTCGGTGTAATGCTGAAATAGTTTGAAGAAAGAGGTCATCTTTTTTCCGTTGTTAACTTGCGGAAAAAAAGCCCTCCAAATTCAACCGGGGGGTACCATAGAATAGACCCGGAAGAATCTTCAAAGCGGATGTCCAGTAATGCAACAATTTTAATGTAAGAAACAAACAGAAACTACAAAAAAAATTATTTAATTGGAAATTATATCACATAGCTACAAATACTTACAATATTATTAAAATAAAAGTTTCAATATAAGAACTTTATTTTTTAAAGCACTTTTGCAGATTTTCATTTTAAGTTTCGGATCCGGATTCAAGAACGGATTCAGGATCAGTATTTGCAGATAACCGCACGCAAAGAACGGACGTATTAATGCCAAGAACCATTGATTCAAATACGCATGCGCAGCTAGTCAATGAATGGTGGATAAAACGCATGAAACGGGAAAATTACCCAATGTCAAAGTTTTATTGCCAGATTCAGAAAAACTTATTAATTTACTTTAATATCAAACACAAAAGACATATGGACGATTTTTTCATTCTTGTTTACTTAATTTAAATCTTGACCGAATTTGCATTGCTTTTGGATTTCCGCTTGACAAAACCATTCCATTGATTGAACCACCATATTGATTTTTTTAGCGGTCATAAAAAAGCAAACGGTAGCAAAGTAAGAATAAAAGTAAACCATCTTTCGAAAGACACAAAAAAAAAAAGTGTCCCCTGTAATGTTTTTTCTTGTAAATGACATGGTTGTTGCCAGAGTCCCAGGGGCGTTCCGTGTATTATGCACCGCGGAATTACAGCATTCTAAACATTTTTCAGTGCATAAATTTATTCATTAATTTATTTAATTTTGTACAGAATATTTAAATTTGAAAATAAATACAAAAATGAAGGAAAATTAATAATAAATCAAAAGTTACTTATATAAATACACAAGTTTTTTAGTAAATAAATGTTGGAATAATCATCCTACACGTGTATTTATTTACAGCCCTATTCTGGTACCCCGCGGTAGGGTTGTGAGCGTTTCGCCTTTCAACCGCGGGGCATTAATGGCTTTTTCACGACCGAAAGTGATCGCATTCGCACTCGCTCGGAAAGATCTGGCTTTAAACTAGGCAGGGCTGGCAAAAAAAAGTAAAAGCCCGGTGCACTGTTTATTTGACTTCAGGGGATGCGGGAGTAAAATTTCACCCAACAAAATAATTTATTGCTTTTACATTATTACATTTCCTCACACTTTAAGCAAAGACTAAAAAAATACATGAAAATAATAATTTACAAAATTATTTTTAAAGTTAATATTTTAATCACACAAAAAAATCGTTAATAAATCAAACAAAAATAATTAAGCCTATATATAAAATTTGGTTTTCAACAACAAAATGTTAACAATACTATTTTTTGTTTCATTTCTGTTAGTAAGTTTATAGGAAATATGCTGATAATACCATTATGATGGGATTTTCGTTAATGATTCGATAGATAAAATGACTAAGCGAATTAATAGTTCGCCTCTAATGCTAGATCCCAAGTAATTTTTTTATTATTTTTAATCTTGAGCAAGATTTTTCTGCAGACGCGAGCGTTATTGGTAAGCAGGGTGGCGCCACAGGGGGGCCGGGGGCCAAGGTCCCACCGTTGGGGATGCTGTGCCCCTCCATCGAGGAAAAAATTTGTATCCCGTCGGGGAAAATAATTGTACGGGGTATTCAACTGTAGTTGATAAATAATAACTGGCAAAAATTTGAGTCCAATTTCATTACACTCGTCCCCCCCCCCGTACAGCAGATCGTACCCTTGTAGGGAAGACCGTGCCCCCTGTCGGGAAAACTCTAGCGCCATTCCTGTTGGTAAGGTCAATATAATTTTAGAACAGAAGTAAAATTTAGATACAATTTAAATAAATATTGTAAATATTTGCAATATTGTATGACCTGGAAGGTAAAACTTGCCGCCAAATTTTGATTTCGTTAAATAAATGAATGCAATTCATTTTCGTTCTGCGCAATCTGACAACGGAGTGGGGCCTTGTGCGCTCGCACCTTTCGAAACATCCTAGGGCTGGCCCTGTTCAAGCATTCCTTTTTAAATAAGAGATAAAATTCCTCCCATTATTTTTTGCAAATTCATGTTGTAGAAATGTGTCCTGTCTTTCTGATTTTATGAGGATATATTAAAAATTGTTCAGTTTGAAATCTTCAGTGCTAAAATTAAAATTATAAATTGCGAAAATAGTTTCATTTAGAGTTTCAAAACATGAAAGCTGAAGAAACTGAAAATAACTTTTTACTTTGCAGTCAATTGAAAGAGAAAATACCCCCTTTCAATTTATCTGTCGATTTACAATGTCAGCACATGCATTCAGTATTGAAATAAAATATTATACTGTATGAATGGGATTTTTTTGTATTTTTGATTATCAAGAGACTTCTTAAAAGTCGAACTCGCTATTTCTTCAGTAAAAAAAGTTGAATTCATTATTTCTTCATATTAACAAACAATTATTTCTTCATATAAAAAAAACTGAAAAAAGATAATCGACTGATTACAAACTTATTTGCAATTATACACAACCTACTGATAGTTTCGGTTTTAGGATATTTAAATTGAATCAATCTTCAAAATACTTCTTATATTTTAAAACTTATCCAAATAAATTTGATATGTAATTCCCAAAACAATAAAAGGTTCCAAATAAGTAACATTTTCTAATGAAAAATGTCCAATGTAAAAAAGAGCAGAAAACACAAATTTTCGTTTGTTGTTAAAAAATGTTTTATCTGAAATGTATACAATAATAACAAATAGCAAAAATGTTGAAATACAAAAACAAAGGGGAACTACATTGTTTTATAAATTGATAACCTGTTATAATATTAAAATTTTCTTTTTGTAAATATAAAAGGAAAGTTTGTTAATTAAATAAATATAAAAAAAGAGATAAAAATTAGCATACTTGAAATTTGTCTCCAAGAACAAATGCAAAATATTTTATTTTACTGTACGGCTGATACTCCGAATGCGAACGAACTGTTCAGTGGAAAATTAAGCTTTTGAGAAAACTCCTTGGGTTACCCATCGTGTTTCACACAATCCAATATTCATATCATCTACTAATGATTAAACTCTGAGGAATAGATGTGACAGACTACCTTTTAACAAGTACCTACGATGAATTCATAGATGGTGGAAAACCACACTTTTGACAAGAAAAGCGAGAAACCCCTGTGAGATGCATGCCTCATTATCTCTTAGCAGTCCTGCTGAATACAAGGGAAACAGATGTGTTCAATTTAGAACTAGATAAGCAGAAAAAGCATTCCTTTAGATGTGTTTCTTTAAGCTGCCCTGGTAAAGTCTATCTGCTGACCATTAGGGGAACAGATGTGGATCCGCACACAAGAATTACCCCTGTATAACCTGAAAGTAATAGTCTCGGGAACAAGGAATGTATTGAATATTATCACCTGCAATTTATCTTCAAATGACGGACATCCACTTTGGGGTGCCCCCTCACCGTAAAGAGAGTGACCATATGATGCCTGGAGCAATCGAACCTGGTTAGGACTGAACGATGTTATCACTTTTTACCTTTTGCTCTGCCCAGGAATCGGAAACACAGGTAGCAAAGGGAATTTTTATCCACTAGATCCACCAATTACTTTTTTAACAGATCTTTGAAGGAAAATTTTCAAAACCGGAAAAAAATTGCAATATATTTCTTTTTAGAAAAATTATTAATATTTTATGCCTTTTTTTACATAAAAGTTGGTTGAAAGAATATTTAAAAAAGGATAAAAAAATTTTTAATGAATTTTGCAAAATCCGGCGCGGGGCCTTGTTCGGTCGCACCGTTCGCCCCCCCCCCCCTCGGGTCGGCCCTGAAGCTAGGAAGTGACGAATTTCTGCTGAGAGCGTAGCAAATGAAGCGATCGGCATGTGCTATATTTGTTCCATGGTTTCAGTTCGAGTTTTGAATCACCAACAATACAGTGAATGAAAAATGGCGAAGCGTGCATCTGTTTACCAATGTGGAAGGCCTTACAACCGGTTGGGTAAGCTGGGCCGGAGCGGGTTGCAAATAAATAAAAAATCTGCTTTCCAATTCAATACCATATTGAATTATTTTGAAAAATATCCACAAATGTTAAGTGGGAAAGTTAATCCCATCTTTTCAAAAGACACCAAGGATAGGAGATGGGAAGATTTAACTTCTGCTCTTAATGCATCTTTCTTGCTTTCATAAGGGTGTATTTCCCTTTCATTGTTAAAGGGAAATTAAACCATTTATCTTTTACAATATATATATAAACATTTATATATATATTTACATTTATATTTATATTATATATTTATATATATATAAATATATATTATAAACATTTATAATAATATTATCAATTTATAGAACATAAATTGCAGCCTTTTTTTCAATATTTTTTCTGTATATATTTGGTTCACAGACCATTTTCCTGTAACCCTTGGATTTAAGCAAGTGCCAAACCCATTTGGATCAAGCGCCAAGTTCGAATCAGTTCTTTCTTTGGTACACAAAGTGTTGAATTCTGTGTTCTTTGAGTTCGTGCAATCCTTTTTATTTAAAGCGGTTAAAAAAAGCAATTAAAACGCCTAAACTCCAAATGGAAAGATCGCAATTTGCTAAATAGAATGGTTAAAAATTTAACCGCCAACAAGCCTGAGAAGTCGCCAAAGAGAGCGATTACAAACAATTATGGCAGCCTTTTCATAAAAAAAGGCTCTTATTTTAAATAAACATCGAGAGTTACAACAATAGGAACATGAAATTTAATATTTTCAAAGCATCCTTACCCCAGTAGCACAAAGATATTGTACAATATTGAACAATATTCGCAATATTGTACAATATTATATAATATAATATCAAACAATATTGTGCTACCTGGGTAAGACATAACATTAGAAAATTCTACTTTAAACATTAATTAATGTCTTCAAACAGAGTGTTGAAATTTCGAAGATTCTCATTGACTTAGCATTTCCATCGGAATTCGATGGCTATGGCGGAAGTCCTACTCTAATGCAAATAAACAAAACAGAAAACTAGTTTATACGCCATGATTTTTTTTATTGTTCAGCTGCAGTTCGCAAACCGTAAACGTACCATAACGTTGCGTAAAATCTTTGTAAGAAATATAGGAAAAATTATTTGAGAAAATCAATCTCGAATTTAAATTTCTAATTAACATTAATTAAAAATTACATATTGGCTTGGTAAAATTTCTTTATTAAAACCTACTTACATCAAGTTAAAAGCCTAATAATCAATTTTATTAGCTAATCATACTATTCCAAATAGAAAATTCTCCTGCAACACATACTTAAAATCCCCGGAGATAAAGAATTACGTCAATAATATCACAAAAATTTTGAAAAATCAATTTTCCGCCCATTTAAGGAACAACTTACACCAATCTGCCATCGCCCAGTTTTCTTAATTCTGTACACTTAACATTTTGGGGAAAAAAATCATAGAATTTATAAAATATCATCCTGATCGTATGTATACGAGTTTCATTTGTCTGTGTGCATGTTAAAAATTCGTTGTTCGAGACGCATTTCTGTCTACTCAATAATAGGTTGTAGTAATCTGTTGACAGATCCTTGAATCGAATTGGAGTGAGAGGGTTCGAAACCAGGTGTCAACGAAAATCCAAGGTGTGTGAGACACTGCTATGCATTGAATAACGGGTCTATTCTGGTACTCCCGGTTGGATTGGGAGACGTCACTTTTTCCGCACTTAACAATGGGAAAAGTGACGTCTCCCAACCCTACCGGGGGTACCAGAATAGATCCCTAAATCGTTGGTCGAACATATTCACTTGATGTGGCCTGTAAATTTGAAGAATGGATGCCGGCTCAGAGGGGTGTAGTGGAGCCGGAACGCCCCGGGACGTCGTTCCGGCACTGGTTTTTTTTTTACCAGAAATATATGAAAAAAATTGTGAAAATGTCGTCCTTAACACAGAGCGGTTTTTGTAACTCAGGTTAGAACGTTCCGGCACTGCTCTTAAAGCGTGTCGGCACCGTTTATTTTGTGACTATACCACCGCCGCTCAGTTGGTGCGTCGTCTGACCTGTCTCGGGGGCTGCAGCCCGATAGCCCCTCCCCTGGATTCACCACTGATAAAACGACTTGAGATGTTTAAAGATTCTACGTAAATTTTGTGTAAAATTATAAAGCCAATTATTGATTAACTTTTAATTTTAATACTAAAAATGCGATAATTCGATGCACGAGTATTCTCGGACTTTTAAGTTAAGCGTTTAAGTTATTTTTATAACGCGCTTGTGATTAAATTCTGTCAGAGGTTTACTGTTGAAGACGTTTTTATTAAATGGAGTCAAATACCATGGCTCCACAGTCTAACGACAGATTTTACTGTCTCCATCTAATATCTAACTGCTGTGAACATCTTTCTCCTGCAAAAGGTGCAATGGTTCCTAGTAGTTTATACATTCTGTTGCCACAATATCTGTGTTGTATGGCAGCACATCTTTATCTTGTATGCTTTGACAACACTGTTGTCTAGTATTTGCCTTGTGGATGTGTTACCAGCGTGCGTCGTCGTGCTATGTAGTCTGCTATGTGTAAAATTTCTGTAATCAAATATACAACCAAGAAATAAATTAATAGTTTCAAAATTAAATTCATACAATGGGATTGAGTTCTATCACGAGAGTATGAATTGGCTTCTTTGTGGAGTAGAAGATTTCCTGAATGACTATTCTTTTCATGAGGATAAAAGAAAATTAAGTCAGTTAAAATAAGATCAAGACTTGTTTTTAACATTAAACACTTCTCACTAATAAATTATTAGTTGCATATATTATATATATGTAATAATCTCACTTAATTTTATTTCAAATTCTAATATTTATATTTTAAAGTCTTAATGTATTGCAAAATCACTTTCCTTAAACTCCAGTTTCGTTTTATTTCCAGCTCTGGAGGTATATTAAATCTCTCGTTTTGACATATTTATTGTTAAAAGAATATTCTAATCGTTTCCACGCGCACACAACTCGCGAAATCAGCGACTTATTGTCGCCACGAATTTTCCCTAAAACACTTACGTAATATACTAAAAATAGCTATTATTCCCTTCACTTTGATCACATGTCTATCTGTTAAAATCCCTACCTGAGAAAAAGCAGGGACATTCTGTTCACTTTTGGCTTAAAACTTAAACCAAGATGTACGTACATTTCGTCACTCTCCGATAATAAAAATGAAATTAGTTAATAACTCGGCCTGTTTAATCATTTCACGACTACAATTACGAATTCATTTCATATATATATATTATACACTGTTTCTGTTTTGATAAAGTAAATACATACATATGAATTTTTAGCACTTTTCTTTTTAATTACCTTAAGTTAAAAACAAATAAAATAAAATAAACCGCTCGGAGTTTTCTCCCCTTCACTTTTTCGCACATTTCCACAACATGGCGAGTTTTCTCTTTACCTTCGTAGTATGGTAAGGAGGATTGAGTGTGCATTTTGGAACTCTCCCCCTTGACCAAAAGAGATTCGAATTTCATCCTCACTCGCAATTGCAGTGTCAAGACCACAAATCAAATGTCATATATCCAGTTTGTTGCGTTTTCGAGTTATCGTGTCCGCACACACAGCAATAGATAGACCGACAGACAATCGGGCAGTTGGCCCGAAATTCAATTAACCCTTTAAAGGGCCAATTTTTTCTAGTTGTGATATAATAAAATAACTTTGGGATTGAGATTAGTTTAACTATATCTGTACGGGAACGTCCGAAACGTCTCTTCAAGCAAAAGACGGAACCGTCCGAATATCATAGAGAAATTTCCACCCCCTTTCGTTCGATTTCACACCCGCGGCGAGCTCTTTCTTCGTTAGAGTAGCTCGACCAGATGGGTTGGCGGGAAAGGGGTTTTTCCTGAGAATTCGATAGTGCCAGCTGTCATTGTGTATTTTGAGGGGGGAGGTGAATACGGAATACGGGCGTTCCCGTATTTTGAAGTCTCTCTATTCCAATGGTCCTAGGGATCGGAGGGTTAAGAAAAGAAATTTATTTAAATTATTGGATGGCATTAACTTTTTGTTAATTAATTTTATTAATTAATAATTAATTACCGAGGCACTTTGTGATGGAGTAAATGGTTTGAGATAAGGAATTTGAATGTCTAGGATTTTGTTGCATCCAAAAATTTAGCGAGAACTTGAAACAGCCTTCAAATTTGCAGAAAAAGTATACTTCCCACGGCATTACAAAAGGTTAATCCACATGGGCTGGGTTATTTACACTTTAAAAGGAAGCCAGCAGAAGAGAAAAATTGGAAAACATGCTTATTTTTTAACACATAGTATACAAAATAGATAAATAAAAACATGTCTTTGGTTGTTCACATCGGGTCATTTAAAGAGTGGAATGCAAATGATCCGATTTAAAGAACCACCGAAACTGGGTTCAGGGGTTCCGACTTCTCTGTAGAAAAGATAACTTTTGGGGAGATGGTGTCAGGCACGGCGAGATGGGAGGCCAGGGATAGGAGAGCTGCCCTCTGTCCAGACCGGATGCATTCGTGAGGCTGCAGACCCTTCAAAATGCTTCCAATCATACCAGCGGCGAAGCTGCAACAGAAATAAACCGAATTGATGGCAACCTTTAAATTGTAATGCAATAATGCTTAATCAGACAGTCGAAATAATATAAATCAACAGTCGTTCAAAGAGATCAATACAGTAATAATGCTGTTGCCGAGTTATGCATAAACATAGATAAATTAGGAAAAGAACGCGTAGTTCAAGTTTAAGAGATTGATTTGACTAATTCTTCGAGAAATGAAAAAACAGTGGCGGCTCGTCCATTAGGGCTGCAGTCCCCCCTGAAATTATTTTGAAAGCTTGTATTTTAGTTTTTATTCTAATTGGCTTACTTTTCCACTTTGAGAGTTCAATGATCAACGAAGATGGGAAAAAACGTAAAAGGAAGACGGGAAGTTAATCAAGAATTAAGAGAGAGAGAGACCAAAGCTATATAGAGTTTTGACCCTCCTAAGGATCAAAATTCGTGCACTGAGCAACGTGGAGCGCTCAGTCGGAAGAAAACAACAACCGATTCCACTGAAGATCCGTCGTGTATTAGGCCTGTTGCACGTTAAATCATACGTAGGAGGTGAAGCGTCCTCCCGCTGGTGTGGTCTGGAAGTTTGGAGGGGGGGGGAGCCAGTTCAGGTGTTGTCCTCGTCATCTGAAGGGGGTTCAAAATTACGAGGTCCGTCCAAAAATAGCCCCCGTGTTGCTTCAAAAAGGAACGTTAATATAACTAAACTAAACTCTGAATTTTAGAAGCACTCGAGCTGCGAGTTTCACAGCTCTCGATTGGCGCGACTTCCGCCTTTGCCTTCCTCATTTGGCTTTTTTTCGTCTTCTCTGAATAATTCAGTCATTAAGTATTTTTTTAAATCAAATTCTGGGGGAGTTATAATTTTTTGCTCCTTTATGTTTTTTGGGGTGTGTTGATTACGAATCGGAGGTTTGCCACCAAAAATTTTTCTTGGAATTTTAGTTATAGCGAAAAAACATGAAATAAATTGTTTTTTCCCAGTTTTTGCTAATAATTTTAAAAAATTACCAATTTTTAGTATATCATCATTATATACCAAAATAAATCAGCACAAAATTTCCCACAACTTAGAGCAATAATACAACTTTTGCAGCACTGCTTGTTTCTGAGCCGATGAGCCGGCACTGTGAAAAAGATTTTAACAACGCAGCTACCGATTAAGAGACATAATTTCACAAATAGGGTAAAAAATATAGTCCAGTAAACCAGTGCGAATTTTCGCACATTCAACTTCCTCCCCATCCCCCCACACATTACTGAGTTTTAACGTAGACTGAGTGTGCTATGTAAAAAGTCGGTGAAAATTCGTATACACTGATACCTTATTCATCGCTGTTGCCTTTGTATTAGTTGAGGAAAAGGGATGCTGACAACAGAAATAGTATACAGGACAATGATAAACCAGCGGGAGTGGTCTCCCCTAAACTTTCTCGTATACTCCTAACACATGTAAAGAAAAAAATAAGCTAAAAGGCAGTAAAACGAACAAGAACCCCAAACGCAGTGGATGAAAAAAACAAGCGGAACGTTATACCGCGATTTCCGAAGGTCGTCCAACGCGGAATGGAATTAGATGCCGCCCTGATTACCAATAGGGCTGCGTGTAAGATAAAGAAAACGAAACTTGCAATTTGTACGCATTTTTTAACCGATCGACACAAAAATTAGACACAAATCTACCATTAAGGTAAGGAGGCCACATACCAAATTTCACTTATCAAAGCAATTTTTAAAAAAAGTTATTGCGTTCAAAAGTATCCTATTATACAGACAGACAGTCAACCCTTTGACGGATTTGGTCCAAAATTTGATACAAACTTACACTACTGACGATAAAAATGTGTACCAAATTTTATCCACCTAGCTATTTAAATTTGTGAGTTATCGCGTTCACATTAACACTGACATACAGACAGACTGACTTCCTGTGCACGGATTTGTCCCAAATTTGATAGAAATCTACAAATTATGTGTAAAGATCACACACCAAATTTCATCCCCGTAGCTCTAATAGTTTTCGAGTTATCGTATTCACGGACAGACAGATATAATTGCAAAATTGTGTTTCTCGGACTCGGGGAGGTCTAAAACGTGGAGATTCGTCAAAATCGCGAGTTCGAATTTTTTGACGGTTACAATACTTTCTCTTCGTATACGAGAAAGTAGAAAGAAACGAGGTTATGCAAAATACCTATTAAATTTTTTAAAGGTTATGCGATGAAAAATTCTTTAACCTTATCAACCAATCAGGTTATACAAAAATAAACTTCCCTTTCAATACATATACTTTCATCAAATATATTAATTTTTAAAAGCTGCTGTTTCACTATAAATAGAGAATTTTTCTGATACACAGATAGGAAAGAAAGAACGTTTAACATTCTTATACTTTTCATTACAAGCATCGCTGTGTAGTGATTCTTTCAGAGTTATTGATTATATTTGTGTAGCTTATCACAAATTTTTATAAATCCAAATTACTAAGGAACAGGTAATGGGTATATTAGGAAGTCTGAGAAAAAAATTTTGGAAATAAATTCAAAAACATCGGATGAAATAACTTACCAATCACCTGCTCCTGATACGCTCACGATTTTTCCTGGTTTGGGTGCAGGGTAATACATTGCTCTGGGTTTGCCCTGAATTTGAAATAATTTTTTTAAAAAAATATATTGAATAACATATAACTAGAAAATCTCAAAAACACGTGATATTTTTTTAAATTAAAATATCACCTTAAAATTATATCACTGCTCAGAAATGTATAAAACAAGGTTTAACAAATGTATAATGGTTATAAGTATTATAATATAAAATTTTATGCATATACAATGAAAAGGATTTTTCTATGCGTTCTTAAATTTGAAAAAAAAAAAAACATGTTTTGAGAAAACTGCAAAAACAAATTTACAGACACACCTTGGTTTACAGCTGTTTGCATTTTAAATTTTAATCTAATGTCTTTCGGCATTTCAAACCTATAAATATATACATTGCCGGAATCAGCGAAAACTGCTTTATTTTTTGAGGCTAAAATTGAAAAATCGATTTTTTTAAAAGGTGCATGACATCCCCATCACAGATGTTCAGTGCCCTCCGTTTGCATCATGGCATACAATCAAGTACGCAAACCGTTAATGCAGTTCTTGCTAAACCTTCTGTAACCTTCTCTGTCACTGCTGGAAAAGCAGCTTTGATACGGGTTTTCATATCAGTGGTGGTTATTGGACGTGGAGGCACCTCCACAAAAAGAAATCTGGGGTTGTGGTGGCCACCTCTTTATCTCTGTCAGCTAAGTGACCAATCCACCGACATGGTATTTCGAAAGAACACTGCATCGATATGATACTCGCATTCTAAAAGAACACTGAAATGAATTCCTATTCCCGCGATACCTGTCAAATGCGTCTCATTTGTTAAACTTGGGACAGTGGTGTGACGACCGGGAAGGTAAGGGGGTTATAGCAGTGGCATAGATACCGGGGGGGGGGGGCAAGGGGGATAGATACACCGGGAGCCAGTTTTGGGGGGCGCCATCCAGTCAGGACATTGCTGCGTTTATGTCACTTTTTAAAGGAATGCAGGACGAGGAAGCATAAAAATAACATTCTCCGGGTATCATTTATACTTGCTAAGCCAATAACGACGAGAGGAGTGAAAAAAAAAACATTCTATTTTTCTGCCACCACTTATCTTCGCTACGCCACTGGCCATGGTGACAAATCATTAGTGCGTTTATGTCACTTTTTAAAGCTGAATACTATCAGAGGGGAAAAAAATGCCCTGGTCCGAGAGCCGTTCACGGAATCTAAGCCATTAATGATGATGGAGGGTGCGAAAAATCATATTATAACCCTGACGCCACTTACCCTGCGCCCCACTGGCCATGTGTGACCAATTGCGTTTATGTCACTTTTTTAAGCTGAATACTATCAGAGGAAAAAAAATGCCTGGTCAGGCCGTTCACGAATCAGCCATTAATGATGATGGAGGGAAGAGCGAAAAAATCATGACTGACGCCACTTACACCTAGCTACGCCATGGTCATGGTGACAAATCTAGTCCGTTTATGGCACTTTTTAAAGCTGGATACTATCAGGGGGCGAAAAAATGCCCTGGTCCGAGAGCCGTTCACGCAATCTAAGCCATTAATGATGATGTGTGTGTGTGTGTGAAAAATCATATTATGACCCTGACGCCACTTACCCTAGCTACGCCACTGGGTTATAGATGCCCGAGTCGCCAGTCTTACGGGTGCCACGAAGGAAAAAAAATTATTGTGTCTATGCCACTTTTTTTAAAGCCAAATATAATGAGAGGTCGGAAAAAATCATGCTCCGGGTGCCTTTTATCTTCCCTAAACACTGATGATGATTGGGGGGCGAAATAATCATATTATGCCCTGGGCGCTATTTACCTTCGCAACGCACTGACTTAGAAATCCATTCGGCTTTTGTAAATGGAAAAAATGACGTGACGTCACCAATCGCAGTTAAACAACGTCCAGTTAGATGTTAGATGGCATCTACTGCTACGTTGTTGCCTGAATAAAGCGGATGGATTTCATTGAAATAAACAATCTGTAATCGATTACAGACAAAATAATATTCTGAAAAATATATAGAAATGAAACCAAGTTGATATTTGAAAAATATGGTATCAATAATTTCAGTTATACTGATTTGATTTTTTAGGTTTGTAATAATTTTACAAGACAACTACCGTTGGAATAGAGTCCTGGCCAGTAGGAAAATACGATTCTGAGCAGAGCTTTGTGATAAGAAGAGCGCCATGAGGTCCAAGAGTTACCACCAAAGTGTGCAGTGAATGATCCAGAAGTGGAATGCCCAAGGCCAGACACTCGTTTAAAATCCCTTCCAAATTGTCTCCGAGTCCTGAAAAACGAATACACAATGTAAAGTTAAAAGAATAAATTAAATAAAAACAGTTTGTATGAAAACATACTTCTATCACTGTAATAAAAAGTAGAATTTTTTAAATCGTTTTCTACCTTTTAGTCTTTAATTTATTATTCATTATTATAAATAGAATTGAATCTTGAAACCAATTTTTTTTTCTCACCTTTGCTGCCAGGTGTTGCCGCTCGTATGACAACAAAATTTAACTAAATGATCGAATAACTGATAAGTAAGTTTTGAAAATATTAAGATAGTATATTGTCGCCGAAAACTCATAAGTGCAAAAATTTCAGAGCGCATGAAAAAGTAAGTGAAAAACTGATTACCAAATTAAGCATTTACAAATTTGAAACAAGTCAAATTAATTAAAAATGTATAACCCCCCACCCCACCCCAGAAATTTGAAATCGATATCCTTCAACCCTCTTACTGTTTATCTCGAGATTTCCGCGGGTTAGAAATAAGTCTATTTTCTGCTGCATCTGCGATTTTCGCAAGCTAAATGTGTTTTCTTAGTAGTATTTTTTGCATTATTATACCAATAAATCTTTGCATATAAATAACTAGCAGTACTTGCACGGTGTTGCCCGTGGAATCAGGGGGATCAACAAAATGGGGGAAAAATGGCCGCAATGACACGAAAAAGTTTTGAAAACAAAATCAAAACAAAAGATGCACATTATTAATTTTTCCATTCATTATTTATCTTTCTTTGCGATAATGACATTTATCAAAACAGAAATGTATATATTATTGAGTTTTTTGCCCGCTTTCTTTTCCTCTCAACAATGACGCGAATGTAATGACGTCACCTGCCGGAAGGAATCGGACTGTAGAAATGCATGCTGGAAATGAAAGCATATGACTTCACCTGCCGCGAGGAAGGTCATGCACCAGCCAATGAAATTGCAACAATGCGTTCTGGGATCGTCCAGTGAAATTCTCGCTGTTAAATCTCGCTTGCAAAAAAAAAACTGTTTGAACTCATCAGGGAAAAATTAATTATTTTAACTGTTCTTGTTTTAAATCCGACAGAAACGTTCCAGTTATAAGCTAAAAAAATGAAAATTATAGAGATGTTAGAAAGTCAGATGCGAGAATTTGAAGAAATCCTTATTAAAAATTACCATAAAGGTGACTATTTTTCAAAAAATTCTCAAAATTCAGTAAATTATGTTAGACGTACGAAACAAACTTAGAAATGGTTTGTTCTTTCCGATGGTGTAACTCTTTTTTCCGCACAATTATTCGAAGCCATGCTATTGAGAAATGAGTGCGAAAAACACCCAAAACAACACAAAATATTAAATAAAAAAATTTTCTAGATTAAATTTTAAAATTCCGACTTCAAGATGCAATCAGTCGTTACGACTACATGTGTTCCAAATTTCATGGCTGTAAGTGCAATAGATTTGTCTGGACATCGCAGACACACACATACACGCACGCACCCAAACATTGCCTTTCATAAGTATAGACAATTTGCTTGGTTCAACGGTGTTTGAACATATTTACACACGTTGCATCTAAATAGTGATTTAAAAAATTCAGCAGTCAGAGGGTTAAAAGTAGCAACAAACGGCTGTATTATTTATATCTCTTTTAAATGTTAATTTAATAATAAGCCATTTTCTCATTACTGGATTGTTTTTATTTTATAATCCTACCGATACGGATCTCAAATGCTTGAAATGCAGGAGTTCCGAGTGTTTAATCAAAAACTATTGTGTATAAGTTGCAGCAGAATGAAATGATAGAGAAGAGAAGCTACCATATCAATGATAAAACAAATTATTCAGATTCTACATAAGAAATAAAAGAATACAAGACTTTAAAAAGTATAAGGTGTGCCCAAATGAAAAGGAGACCATAGCTGTATCGGCGTTGTATCAAATCCCAGTGAGTTAATGTGCTAGCCGATAGATGGCGTGGTGGTTTTCCCAGTTGCACCTAGATAACGGCTTCGCATCAATATCCTCATTTCTGGAGAGTTGTTTCCGCAATTCGTTGCGTGACGGATTCCTCCAGATCAGCACAAAAAGCAGTTATCCAATTTCTTCGCGCAGAAGGGGAGCATGCTTCACAAATTTAATCGCAGGATGAAAGAGGGGTACGGAGAGCAGTGTCTCGCACGGTGCACCATATTCCGGTGGTGTCAGCGTTATGAGGTGGGACGCGTAAACATCAAGGACAATGTGCCATGATTTCGGCGGATCACCGCATGTGAAATTGCTGTTGAACTGTCGATAAGCAAAGGAACTGTGCATCACATAATCCACAAAAAGCTTGGTTATGGCAAAGTGTGTGCACAGTGGGTGCACAAGCGGTGTCGGAGAATCAGAACACGGCAAGAATGGGTGCTTGCCTGACCCAGCAGTCTCTACACTGAAGCCATCCATTCCCTTCCTACGCGCTGGGATCAGTGTATCAAAGTCAATGGCGAATATTTATAGTTGTACTGTTCCACTTGAACTGCAATTAGAATACTGATATTAAAATTCCTTTACATATAACTGTAGTCTCCTTTTCATTTGGGCACACCTTATACTTTGTGAAGTATAATCACTGACATTCTCGAGTTAGTGAGGATGGAACTTCAGCAAAGATAACAAAAGGGAGGCAAGGAGACCAGGCATTAGCAGTATGAAAGACAAGATTCACTAATACAGAACAGATATAACAGATATCAGTTTTTTTAAAAAAATTATTTCTATATTAAAAAATAGATTTTTTTTATTTTAATAATTCTCTACTTTTACGTCTTTAATTTATACATCATTATTACAAACATTATGAAATCTTGAAATCAATTTTTTTCCCACACTCCCCAACAGATGACACTACTCATATGGAATGAAAATTTAATTAAATAAATCGATTAACAGGTATTTAAGTTCTAAAAACACCAAAATAGTGCATAGTCATTGAGTACACACGTGTATAAAATTTAAAAACTTTACATTAGGAAATGAGTGAAAATTCGACTACAAAATTACATCTTTACAAACAGAAAACAAGTCAAGTTAAATAAAAGTATATAATAATTAGTTTAGGAAATGGCTCATCAATTTTCCAGTCGTAACCAACACATTTCTGCCAAACACGCGGCGCAAAGGAATGTAATATATTGTCTCCCGTCATAAGTGTCTCCAAATCAGTGTTCAGTGGAGAGTGTGCCTTAACCGCTCTCGCACGTGTATTCCTATCTGTTCCAGAAAGAAACTCTCAAATGTGTCATCACTCGCGTGGAAAATAGCATTCTTAGTAATATTTCATTATGGAAATTTTATTGTCTACATTTTTTCTGGATCTAAAATCCGCCTCATCATCATATTAGAGATGACAAGATATGAATGTCTTTTTCATGTACAAAATATGTTTTATTCAGCAGCAAAGTCAATAAAAAAATTGAATGCGATTCTTGCTGGGTTTGTATAAATTTGTTTTTTTGTATAAATTAAATGTAGGCAAATTATGTGTGTGTGATAACATGTCCTATGCGCCATCCCACTAATTTTTATTAAATCCCCTCCAGAGTGCCCCCTTGAGTAAGGAGATGAAAAGTCTGCGTAAAAGTAAGGGAATCCCGGATCCCCTGGTTTCATGCTAATGGGGTGTGTCATCCATTAACCCTTTCAAGGGCGGTGGTTTCTCGTCGGAATCACCTTTTTATGAGCTTTTCCTTATCCAGACGGTAGTCTTTTAATGATTTATTAGAAAGGAAGTGTTTTAGTATCTAATAAAGGCAATAGATGGCAGCACCATTTCTATTTTTACCTATTGGATTTATACAGTCATTAACATTGTTTTCACGGAAAAAATAATAAATTGCTTGTGCCCCTGAAAGGGTTAAGCCGACAATTCATCTGTACTCCATTCCATTCAATTTGTCCCAACACTGACTTTTTACTCTCTCGTATACGAAGCATACAAAGAGAAAGTATTGTAATCGTCAGAAAATTCGAACTCGAGATTTTGACGAATCTCCACGTTTTAGACCTCCCCGAGTCCGAAAAACACAATTTTGGAATTATGTCTGTCTGTGAACACGATAACTCGAAAACTATTAGAGCTACGGGGATGAAATTTGGTATGTGATCTTGACACTTAATTTGTAGGTTTCTATCAAATTTTGGTCAAAATCCGTCAACGGGAAGTCTGTCTGTCTGTATGTCCGAAGTCATGCGAACACTATAACTCAAAAACTTGAATAGCTAGATGGATAAAATTTGGTACACAGTTTTATCGTCATGAATGTAGGTCCGTATCAAATATTGGGCCAAATCCGTCAACGGGTTGTCTGTCTGTCGGTCTGTATAATTTACTTTTGAAAAGAATTCGCATCTCCACGCGCATGCGTACTGGAAGCAATCTTCTGTGCACGCGAAGGCTATGGAGCGAATTACGTCTGTTTGTCCTTGAGACGGCAAGAGCGGAAAATCGGTACGGATCTCTTTGAATTTGATTCTTTACCTAGATATTTTTCAATCACTATAATGAATAACCTTCTGATAGTCATAGGATTCTGGGTAACAGTAGGTTCGAATTTTTTTTATCCACGCGGGGGGGAGGGAAACAGCACCTTTCTGGGGAAGTATACGAGAAAGTTTAGGGGAGAACACTCCCGCTGGTTTGATTGATATTTTCAAAAGGATTCGATACATTTGAGCAACTGTATGTATTTGGGATGTGGAAATGAATTAAACGAATCGGGCAGTCAACAATTTAATATTTGGCAATGAATAAAGCTGAAAGAGGATCCGAATAGTGACACTTACCTTCGGAGAGCTGGAAATCTGTCCCAAACACTGCATTGTGCATAATTCTGAGTTCGTTGAGATTTGGCGACGCATACGCCAAAGCTGATCGCCACATGGACGAAGCTTGGAAAGGACGCATGGCTCGGCTGAGATCTGTCGGTTCGAACCAAACTGCAATATTCACAAAAGATTACGTGAATTGATTAAGATTGTACACCTTCGGCAGCATTAAATAAAAAAATACTAAATGTTTTTTGTAACGAATGCTTTTAGAAAAATGATTAAATGATACGCTTGAATCTGTTGGCTTTACTTATTTAAACATGAAAGAACAATGAGAATTTGTTTGAATACGTATCAAAAATATCATGAATACTCCATTTAATTCAATTTATTTCTTTCTTTTCTAGAAGAATCCTTTTGCAACGGAAAGTGATCAACAAAATTTAAAAACTATCTTTTCTAACTGTTACTACAAAAAATATATAGATAGAACAAATTAAATATTATAAAAAAATAAATGCTTTAAATAAAAAGAAATATATTACAACAAATATTGAAATGCTTTAAATAAAAAGAAAAACGTTTAAATCAAATATTAAATGCTTTAATAAAAAGAAAACGACTATTTACAAGTCAAATATTAAATGCTGCCGTGAGCTTATTCAATCCATACAAATCCATCTAGTGAAGTTCAGTAACAGTTATGAAATGGAAAGATGGTGAAAAATAAATAAAATTAAAGAAAAAAAAAAGAGAAAAAAAAGTCATGGAAACAACGATGTATATATCTTATATGTTTTATTAAATCTTGATTTGAGCTTATTTATAAAGAGATATTTTGTTATAACTGATTTTTCACCACTTTTGGTGGGTTAAGAGTTCTTGGAGGCTTGTACTTAGTTGCTTGTTTGTGTAGTTTTATTACTTTTCGAATCTTAATTGTCGATGAGATTGGTGATAACATAAAAGCTAGATTTTAATGAAAATCAGGGTGGTTCAGTTTGTTCCCAAAAGCAGCTATAAGCTGTTCAGACTGAAAATAGTAAGATAGAACATTAAAAAAAAGGGTCGAAGACTGAAATTTCTCATGCAATGCTCCGAGATCTATTTTTAAGAATAATCATGGAAGATGGTATAAATTCTGGGAAGAAAGAAATTTGAATATCATAGGGATTTCTTTTTTAAAGAAAAATAGTGGCAAATTGTTTCAAGAAAATTGTTTACTAGATGCCATAATTATAATATTTAATTGCTTTATGAAACAGCAGACTTAAAAACTAGAAATGCATATTTATAAAACTGAAACCAAATTTTTATACTGTAGAAAAGGAACTATGAATAAATTTTAATTCTCAGAAATAGCTATTGAATGGACATATGAAGGTTATGAAAGAATACATGACAAATATAATTAAATAGTTATTTTTTATTAGTTTTAAAACATCTTTCCACTAAGTAACGTCAGCACAGTTGAAAATTCTCCTGCTGACAACTGAATAGTGTTGCTAAATCAGTTTTGATTATCGATTGTTTTGAAATTATTATAGATACTCGATAGTTTGGGAAAACATGACTGTCACTATCGATGTGCTGGGGAACACTAATCCAGAAGAATAAAGAATATTAATAGTAATAAAGAAAAAACTAGCTTTCACGTGATTTTAAAACAAGTCTGGGTCAATTGATATTCTCGTTTTAATTGGGAAAGTTCTGACGAGAGAGGATTTTCTGTATATAACATTTAATTTAAAAATATTTTTGAGCATTAAAAAATGCGAGGCAAGTATTTTGTCATTCCGACAACATGTCAGGGAATATTCAGACAGGAATAATAAAAAAAAGGTTGAAAAAGGACGATTACAACATGAGGAAATGAAGTTTTAGAATCAAAACTGCAGTAGACCAAAACAAAGTTCCCTAAGCGCGGCACTGAAAACAGTACGATGAATGGAAATTATCCAACATTGGATAAATACATAGAAACAAATTCCAAAATATTTATTAAAAGATTAAAATAATATCGACAAATGGATGAGTAATCTCAATTTATCGAAAAGAACGATCTTGCTTATCACCTTTCAATCTTATAGACTTTGTTTTGATTCCATTTTTTGAAGAAAAAAATTATTAGTCAGTGACAATATTTTAAAAGCTGGACAAGGCTGCACTCCAAAATACATTTTCGATATCATGATTTCGTGAAAAAATTAGGCAGAAAATTCTAAAGTTTAATTTTGTGAATTAGCTTATTGCAGCTTAAGCAGCCTGTTATGCAAGGATTCTGTCGGTTCAATTTGCTACAGCAACACACCCATTTATTTTCCCAATAGTGAAAAAGATATTCTAAAAAATGGGAGATGGTTCCGAATGCATAACCACGGCCAACTTTTAAGAGAGTGTAAGGGAAATATAGTAATACAACCCCAGAAAATTCTAATTTAGCGCAATGGTAGAATTTGTACATGTAATTTCTCACAGAAGACTTTACTACACTTATCTAGGAGGTCATTTATAATGGGCCTTTTTTTAAACCTAGTAAAAGCGGATGTTATGCGCCTGTCTATGTGAGTCAAAGGACAGACCGTTGAACTTAAAGTACCGATTTTTGGGTGCAAACATACTTCTTGCTGAATGCAGATCTGACCGATACTGTAAGATTTAATAGTTGTGCGTTATTAGCTATTATACAGTGTGAGAAAGAAAAACATTATCTTCCTCGATACTTGTGATTAATATAATCAAGAAAAAGAAATTCTACTCAGTTAAGTAGTTCTCAACCCATTAGTCATAATTCTAGGGGCACATAAAAATGAGGTCATGAAAATCTCGCGAGATGTGCACGACAGCACAGACACAATAGCATCATATACACTCACCGCAAGGGGCGATCATTATGTAGTGTTACTCGAAAACTGAAGATTTCATCCTGCATTCAAAACACTGCATAGAATCTGGGTATCAGAATAATCTTTCTTATCAAAATTTATTCAATTTTCGTTAGGTCGGAGTACAAAAAAAGTTCAGTCGAAGCGGAGGAGTAGATTCCGTTCTGTCCGAGTGAGATATAAGAGAATTTACTCTCCTCCATCGTTTAACTCTTTATTTCATATGTTGAAGCCTGAGGAGTGAAAAAGGGAAGACGTCAACCTAATGAGAGCCTTCAACTAAATATCATAAAGTTTAGTTAGGACGTTGAAATAAATTTTTCAACCCCTATTGCAGCAAGGGAGAAACCTTCGCACAAAAGTTGTTCGATATGATGAGAGTCGATAATTCGCCTTATTTGAATTATCTTTCTATCTTCAATTCTAGTGACCTCGGAAACAAAAAAATTCAATCCCACTCCACCTCCCTTTCAGCTGGATGGCCCATCTGCGAACTCAGCGGAGATTTTTACTCCCTGTCACGAGGCCGAGGTGACTAGTGGTAAGGTCTCGGCCTTTTGGGGCGGAGGGTTTCGAATTCGAAATCCCACGATTCCACAGAGATCCGCCGTGTATGGGGCCTTTTTTGCGTTAAATCCTTGGCGTAGAGGCAAACGTCTTCCCGTTGGCGTGGAAGTTTGGAGAGGGGTGCCAGCTCAGGTATCGTCCTCGTCATCTAACCGCGGTTCAAATGACGAGGTCCGTCCCAAAATAATAGCCCTCGTGTTGCTTCAAAAAGGAACATTAATATATTCAAAGCAACCCCTCTGACACATTCTCACTTACGTTCCAATACGATCGAGTTGCTCTTGTTCACAAGTGCCCACATGGTTGATTAAATAAACTTTTTAAACGAGAAAT
>BGPR01022373.1:0-25445 GCA_013235015.1 Araneus ventricosus | reverse complement strand
TTAAGGTCTGTGATTTGCTGGATAAACCACCCAATTATCCGGTTCTCTTCATTAAAATTTTTACTTGTATACTAAAGCAGTTCATGCTGATCACCTGTGTTTAAAGCTTGATTGGCTTGTAGGGAGTACTCACTGTCTAGTTGTTGGCGGTAGAGAATCACAAGGAGCCATGCACACTAATGACATCAAAATTTAATTCAAAACTCTCGCTCTATTCAAAAATCCATGAAAAAATATCTTATCTACCTACCAAACAGAATTTTTCTATTTTACATATACATAATACTATTTCAAAACCTTTCAAAAATTTGCTAACAATGTTGCATATCTATGTCAACAAAATATATCAAATAATTAAATATCAAAGTAAATGCACAAAATATCAAAATTAATAATACACAGAAAATATTCAAATACATAATATTGCAAAACCCAAATGCGTGTTAAAGCCAATTTAATTTTTTTTCAAAATGGAACAATGTTGGATGCTTGGTCACGGCACCAATTGTTATGTGGTTTACTGATGAATTGATTACTTAAACTATAAATTGTTAAATGTACAAATAACACATAAATTATTAACTGATATTACAGAATATAATATATAAACATCTTAAATATATAAAACTGCAGTTCTATTAGATTAAAAAAATTGCATTTGTTAAATTAATTTGTTCGAGTATATATTTTAAACATCTCTTGATACTAAAAATAAAACAAAGAAAGATATCATGCATAAATATAAAAGAAGCAGAGTTAATAATGTCAAACATGAATGCAAAAAAAATTACTCCTGAAAAAAAAAGGAACTAAAAGGTTTATTTATATTAATACATAAAAACAATCATTGACATTAACTATATATCTCTAGACTATAATTATCAGGCCTCTTTCTTAAACTTAATAATGTTGATCAACATTCGCGAACGTAATGTAGGAAAAAAAACACATTTGTATAAAACCTGGAAACTCAAAAAGTTCGGAGAAATCTTTTACATATAGTCCCAAGTTTCCTTTTTTTTTCTATGGAGAGGGAAAGAATTGATGCAAAGAATTGTCCGCCAATGAAATACGTAAAAAATATATTACTAAAGGAAAAGGTCTTATCTATTCGGTCCCTATACGCGATTCCAAATGGTCGGATTCCTCCTTCATCACTGTTATCCATCACACAAGTCCGCCTTTATTCTACAATCCAGACGGGGGCTTTACACAAGAGAGCATGACTCTTTCGTGCAAAAAAACTAAGCAAAAATCAACACAATTTCGGAACCGTCCCCACCGGAACGAAGTATATGCACCATTCATTTTTCTTTCTTCCGATCATCCAGCAGCGCGTCTCTGCATTTCGAATAATCCTTTTTCAAGGAAGGATTCTCTCTTCACATCCATCTATTGCGTCATTAGAAAAACAACGCCTGGATTGGACACACTTGTGTCTGGCGCTATTTTGGAGGACCTTTATAGCCTCCCCTGCTCGTAATGAGGGGAGAAAGTGACCTTAACTGTCCTCCTGCACGTGCGCACTCGACAATCTTGCACCAAGGAAGGAAAAAAAGGAAAAAGAACATTTCTTTGCAGCAGACATTCTATAATCACCCTTGATAGTGAAAAAAAAATTTTTTGAGTCTACCAAACGAAAAAAAATTGCTTGTGAACCCCCATTGTGGAGGCATGCAGCAACAGTCTACACTAAATCAGTCTTTGATGAACACTGATAGTCCATAGGCATTGCATTGGCATTCAATATTGCGCAGTGGGGTTTGCTACATAAAACCCCATAATGTCCATTGAAAGTGGTCACTACGTTTAAGTGATTTTACAAAAAGCAGCAATATAACAAATGCCTGTGTAAAGCAAACATTCCGAGAAACAGATTTTTCAAAAAAAAATTAACTATATACAGCTATAATTGACTATACAAATGGGTAGTGACCCCACAAAAAATACATTTAAAACAAATAATTTGTTTTGCAATGTAACACAAAGTAAACCAAATTGTTTAGATACATGATTACGTATATCTGTAATGAGATGTTTCTCAAAATATATGATAAACACAGATCATTTTTTTATTGAAAAGATATAAAATACTCTATAATAAAAATTAAAGAATACAATAGCACATTCCTGAGACATATAGTATATATTACTTAAATTGGAAGCAAGCAGTATTCACATGTATATGTTGTATTTGTTCTAAATAAAAGACAGACACCATCAAGTAATCCCTCTGGAAATACCAGTTTAACCTTTAGCCTTAATTGTGAATCACTACAAAATAAAATATATAAATCGAATACCTTCATACAATCTCAAAAATAAAACACATGTGTCAATCATAATACGAAACCCAACTAATTTGGATCGTATATTAGAAACGGTATTCCCATGTCAAAGATCTCCGCATTATTTATCCCTTTCCAAAAATCAATCATGTTCTATGAAAAGATAAACCCGGTGTGTTAATAACTGTACTTCACTTTCGTTAATGTGTCATGTAATGATATCATGTCTTTGTTTGTCTGAAAAAAAATATTGGTAGGCCAAATTCTCTCTTCCACCGACCAATTATGATCTAGCATACGAAAAAATTTTGACATAGAAATTTCAAAATTCAAAATCGAAGGAAAAAAATTCTTAATGAAAGGGGAAAATTTTTACGATATATACAACTCAAAACAAATACATCAATGGCTGCCACGTGACTAAATTCTCGAAACAGACGGGGTACCAACCTGCGAAGAGTATCGCCAGCATATATTCATTGTAAAAGAAACAAGTCAACAAAACAAACTCAACACAATTGTTTAAATTTGATGCATTGAACTTCGTAGAAAAGAGTGTGTTTTTTACTCATTTGGGGCAGTGTGATGCAAGAAATTAGATGGGACTTACCAGGAGCATATCTCAAACCATCGACATGCCACAGTGAAGGAACGAACGGATTTTATTATCAAGTGCATGAATTGTGTAATTAACTTCTCTCCTCTCTTTGCAAAGATTGTATAAGGTCCTCAAATCTTATGTCTTAAAAGCACCCTTTGATTTCAGATAAACAATCATCACCAACGTGTAATGCCCTTGACGAATTTTGCTAATCTATTGTTCTGTCTTACCTGTTTTCTGGTGAGTGTGGAATGGCAGCAAGCTCATAAGCTGCATTTAATTGTTGCAACAGGTCCTGTACATAATGAGCCTTATCCAAAAAATAGAGGTTCTGAAAGATATCAAATGTGTCGAAAAATGCTGAGATTTCGAACGAAATGCAAAGATTTGGTGTGTATCCAGTTGAAGGGATGAATTAATCCATTATAAATATTTTGGTAATTGGCAGCGGCTCTGAAGGTTAACACCTCTCTCCTGAAGGGTGAGAATACTTGATTCAATGGCAGATTCAAACGTTCAGTCGGTCTTGCTCGTTTTGGGATGAAAGTAAGATGTGTTAATTAATTTATGTGCTGAGGCTTTGCCAATTGAAGAAAATATCTCTGATGTGAAATTGTAAACCCCTGTCACCAAAATTTGGCTGTCTGCTATGAATTGGAAATGAAATTTAAGATATGTTTGGAAATCCGTTTCTGCTGTAATATTCTTTCAGAGAATATAATGCAATATGTTTAGAAAAATGATCTAGAAACCGTGAGAACATAACCTGAATTTGGAAGTGGACTTTTATATCAACTGATATATAATCAAATTCGGTCTCTAGAGTATTCTGTTGACTGTGGTGGTGCGTGCTTAGGTGTAAAAGATTTATTTTGATGCACTGCTCACAGCTAAGAACAAAATTTTGGTGCGTCTATGGCTACACCTTTCCAATAATATCTGCTGCTGGATAATTTGATATGTTTTATCTAGACCAGTGTGAGAAATGTGACAAATATCCAAAGCTTTGTGTTGTGAAAGATTTTGTTACAACAATAATTCTGCTTGTGACTTCCCTGTAAGATTTAAAACATCAAAATGTGTGTTGTAGGTCAATGTAAAAACCACGAATATTACTTGAACTTCCCAGAGATGGATTTTAGTAACTGAATAATTTCATTTGTTTGTTGTGTCATACGCCTGTTCTTTAACCAAGTACTGGTTGAAAATTTTAAATGAAGTGTCCGGAAGTTGCATTTATTGTGTTGCAAATGCTCTTCGACAACTGGTAAAATAATTCTTGTTCATCTTGTGGGTGTTGAAATTTGTTTGGTTAACAGGAAATCTGGACAAGAAATCAGCCAAAGTATTTTCCTTGCCTGGAATATATGTTCACAGGTAAATTGAAATTCAGATAAACAGTAACCATCGTGAAACAATGTCAGTAGGAGACGCAATTTTTTTGTAAGTGTATAGTGGTTTACCGTCGGTTAGAATTTTAAAGTTGGTGCTGTATAACATGTTTTGAATGCGTGAACTGATTTATATATCGCGAATAATTCCAATTTTATAGCAGGATAATTTCTCTGGAGTTTGATAGAGTCTTACTGTAATATGAAATGGAATGCACCTCTGCCCTCATGCTCTTGCAATAAAAAAATACCAGAAATTGCTTGACCTGACGCATCTGTGTTTAAACAAACGGTTTATCCCAATCGGGTAATCTAACAAAAAGGTTTAGTGAAACACATCCTGGAGTTTTTTGAATGCTCTTGATGAGTGGGGTCCATTGAAATGAACATTTCCTAGTTAATTGAATGACATTCTGTCAGTTCAACAAAACCAGGAATTAAAGATCTATAAAAAAACCACATAGACCAAGGAAATGTCTACTTGTTTAACAGTTCGTGGTGGTTGAAAGCTAGTAATTTTAAAATATTTGAAGTGATTGGTTAAATTTTGTTGTGAGAGATATTAAAAAACCAAGATAATCAATAGTTGATTTGAAGAAAAACACGTTTTTCTGGAGATAATGTGAGGTTGTATTTGATTAAAATGTCAAGTACAGAACGAATTTTGTTGTGCATTTCTTGAAAACGAGGATCCCCAATAACAATGTCATCTTGATATGCATATATGTTTATTGTGCCACTAAGTTTAAGTTCATTAATTAACAAATCTAATAATGCTTTTTTGAAAAATACTGCGGCTGTTTTGCCAAACAAGTCTTTATTGGCAAATGTGCCAAACGGCGTCGTAAATGTTAATACATCTTGCATTTCTAGAAGTAAAATTCTACAATAAGCTTTTTACAAAAAATCAATGGTCGTGTAAAATGGATATTTTGAAATTACTTATCAAAGTAGGAATTTTTGGCAAAGGATAAGCAGAATTTTCCAAAATAGTATTTAACAACCGTAGGTCCAAGGCCATTCTATATGAGAGGCTGGTTTAATGTGGATTTGTTTGGTTTTGTTTCTTTTTTTACAAGTACCATAGGTGATGACCATTGTGAAATATTCCTAGAATGAGTCCTGCTTCAATTAGTTCATTAAGTTCCTCTTTAATCGTGCCTTTGAATGGCATGAGTGGAATTTCCAAAAGGCAAAGTTTTAATTGGGTTATGAGGTCGAAAATGAATGTGGGGATAAGCCTATCAGTACAGCCAATTGTTTTAGTGACTAGAGAAAGCTGCTGATCTGTCCAGAAGTGTGTCCAACAGCAGTTGTTTTGATCAGAAGTTAAATGTTCTAACTTAAAGCCTGCTTCCAGAAAGTTCATCTTTCTCTTTTAAATATCTCAGAAGGTGTAATGAGATTGCACATAGGTGTACTGTTGTTAGGGATCTCCACAGATATTTTCTATTACAATGTTATCATTTGTATTTTCATTTGTTTTACCAGAAATGATGGGGTGGCTTCACCGAAAACCTGTCCTTTATTAAAGTGAATTGTCGTATTACAAAGATTACATATAACTGTAGGAAAACATGAATTTTGCACCGTAATGCAGGGTGAATTTCAATATCATGTGAAGAAATAGTAGGCTGAAAAGAAAATTTGAAATATTTTCTCTTGTGTCTTTAGGCAAGTACTTAACAATGGATGATTCTTATGCATAAAACTATTTTTAATTGAAGTACATAGTATTATTTGCCGATTGTGTGATTAATTGGTCATTTTAGGATAACATTCTGGAGAAATAAATTTTGCCTGAAAGCGTCAAACCTGCACAACCATTTTTTTCGTGTCAATATGACATTATTTTTTGATAAGAAACATATCCCAAGATATCGAAATGTACTTTTGCTTAAAATTGCAACATAAAAGGATTTTAAAGCAGTTGGTCAATTTTAATGGAAATTTCAGAACAACATGAAATGAAAGGAAAAATTAATAGTGTGAATCATTACGTTCCGAGAAATTAGTCGTGTTTTGGTATCACACTTAATGTCATTATATTCCAGACATTGTCAAAAGAGAAACAGAACTACCGCTGTCAATTAGCATAACAATAATTATTTCCCAAATTTGGCTTTTATTTGGGTAAAGTTCTCATCATAAACATTGTTTATGCGCAAAATGCTTTTCTATCTACATTCTGTGTTGCTTTTCATTAATATTTTTATGATTATTACTTCCCATAATTTTCATCATTATGAATGTTTTAACCCTTTCACTACTGCATACATTTGTTTTATCAAAATAAGTGGGTCTGTGGTTGAGAAGAGGTTGCTGTCTGCCACCATTTAGCAACCCCCCTTCCTGAAGTTTAAATTTGTTGAGGTCGAAAGTTTTGGTGGACGAATATTCAAAATAATTGTGTGGCCTGAAAGTGTTCGAGCACGAGCAGAATTGAGAGGTCTGTAATGTTACCTAAATGTGCTGAACTACTATTTTCGGCCCACATCTAAAATTTGCTGAGGAAATCTCGTGTTTTATTGTCTAAAATTTTGACCGGCCCTATACGGAAAACCTTGTTAGAAATCTCTGTTTCTATTACCTGAATTATTAATTATCCCTCAAATGTCTTTTTGAATTGAAAGCACTGAGACATGTGATTACGCTTGGCAAAGCTACAAATTATGCTACTCTGCTGCGGTGACATAGGCATAAAGTATTGCCTGGGGCATAATTAATTCCATAGCTTGAATAACAGCTGAATCACACACTTTGATCATTTTAGAAAAGCCTGATTGTGTAGAAGTAATTTGCAGTGTTTTGCACCTTATTAGTAAAATTCTCAATTTGATTATTTAAATTCTCCAAAGTATTTTTTCTGACTATTTGATTCTTTTGTGGAGAAGATGTAACATGCATTAAATTAAGACGTTCAGTCAACACTATATTTTTTGCGCTTTTTCTACTAATGACGAAAATTCTTTTGTGCCCCATGAATTACTCTGTTTCATTTTTTAACGGAAGCGCAGCTAAGTAACTGAATTGACTGAATCTGCTGGATTGAGTGCTGCATCTTTCAATAGATTATATGTTCTACTGGTCAAAACTTGTATGTGATGAGTTAAATTTGAATTGATTCGCTCACATATAAGCTGAATGTTGTGAAGTTCTGCAGAATTTGGACAGGAGGGGCTGAATGATTTCTAAAACGAACATAGTTGTGTGACAGCTTGGTCAAATGAGGCATTTTGCATGTGGGATCTGAGGCATACCAAGATAAAGCAGCAATACGTAACTTAAATCCAGTTAATGAACAAATAAACAAATGGTCAGATGAAATAACTTTTCTTTTTTTGAAGTGAAAATTAGCGGGTTCTGCTATATTATATTCTATAATATCAAGTTAACAGTTTATGTATTTAAATATCAAGTTAACAATTTAAAAATTTATATGTTTAAGTAATCAATTCATCAAGTAAACCACATAACAACAGGCATTTAAAACATCCATTTGTATAAAATATTTATAGATACATTTTTTTAAAAATTATTTTCAAAACTATACAAATATTATGACATTTCTGTGTCCATTATTTTATTTATGAATGAGTAATGTTCTTTATACAAATAGTACAATAAATAATTATATAAGTTATTAGTATTTTAATCAGCATTATCAGGTAAATAAACACATTCTGTACAATTCACTGAGGTTCAGTTTGGAAGAATGGCAAGAACACCTTCCAATAGAGCATCTATTATTTTTCCATTTGCAGTGAACATTATTAATGCTGGAGGAAAGGGCTCTTGAGACATATGATAATAATCTGCTTCCAATATACCCTCTGAAATCTTCCATCCATGTTGTGAAGGATATAGTGCAATAATAAACTCCTGTTTATTCCAGCCTGGTAATTTGCTTAATAATGATTAAATATGTTTTTGAAGAAAATCTTGATTTAGAGGAAGATTGGTATCTGATAAGCAAGATTTTAAGATTAAAAATGAAATTTAAAATTTATAAATACCCAAAAACTGGTATTTTGCAAAAAAAAAGTATTTACGAATGGGGATTCAAAATCTAAATTTATAAATACACAAAAGCTGGGTTTTTTTTTTGGCAATTAAAGTATTTACGAATGGTGATTAAAAATTTTAGAAAGTATCCCAAAACTGGCTATTTTGAGAAAAAAAAATGTATTTGTGAAGTATGCTTCAAAATGAAACATAAAATTTATAAATAATCAAAAATATATTTTGCAAAAAAAAAGTATTTGCGAATGAGGATTCAAAATGAAACATAAAATATATATATAATACATAACGCATAATAATCACTATAATTTTTAAAACTGTCAGAACTGAAATTTCAGGTAACTTTTCATCGGAAATTGTCTGGTTCCTTGACTGATTAATCCAAAAAGAATTATAAACAATTGTATCTTTCAGTTTAGTTTCCATTATCGGTTCTTTATAAATTTAAAACCAAATACAGCATTTCCTTTTTAAAAAATTAGTTTCAGAATGAGGTTTTTTTTAAAGCTAAAATAACTCTTTTTTAAGAACGATAGCGAGGCATGTCCTGCGGCCTAAGGGTCGTGAAGTTGTTATTTATACTAATCACAAACCACTCGTATTTGCATTCACGCGAAAACACGACAGCAGTACTCCTCGTCAAATCAGGCACCTTGAGCTTATCAGTCAATTCATAACCGACATACGTTTCATTGCAGGTCGTGATAATGTTGTAGCTGACACATTTTCTAGAATTTCACAAATTAACTTGTTAAATTTTAATGATTTTAGTGGTTTGGAGGAAGAACAATTTTCGGATCACGAACTTCAGTCATTGATGGGTTCTGTGACCGGTTTGAACTCAGACCCATGTACTTTGCTTCATCCAAAAGTCACTTTATTGTGATGTGTCCACAGGCATAGTACGTCCGTATGTCACGAAATCCTTTCGTCGACAAATTTTCAATCACATTCATAATTTATCACATCCTGGTGTCAAAACTACACTAAAGCTTGTTGCAGTTAGATTTGTGTGGAAGAACATGAACAGGGATTGTGCATTATGGTGTAGGAGTTGCATTCAGTGCCAGAAATCTAAAGTCACACAAAGTCGGCAGTTGGAAACTTTCCTTTACCATCAGCACGTTTTTCGCATGTACATATTGATGTAGTTGGACTTCTCAGTCCATTTAGAGGAATAACCTACTTATTAACTTGTGTTGATTCACAAGATGGCCTGAGGCATTTCCTATCCCGGAACAATCTGCGGATACTATCGCACGCGCTTTTTTGCTAGGATGGATTTCTAGATTTGGAGTACCAGAGAAAGTTACTTCTGATCGTGGTACTAATTTCCAAAGTAATCTCTTTTCTTCTATGTCAAAGTTTTTAGGTATTGGAGCAGACTCGAACCACTGCTTATCACCCCCAAAGTAACGGAACAGGCAAGAGATTTCACAGGCATCTGAAAAGTGCATTAATGGCGCATCTTCCTGAGAATTGGCTGGACGCTCTTCGGTTGGTATTACTCGGCATAAAGGAGTCTATTCTGGTACCCCCGGTTGGGTTGGGAGACGTCACTTTTCCCGTACCAGAATAGACCCGAAAATCTAGTTTTAAACAGGACTTGGCCACATCTTCTGCAGAGTTAGTATATGTACGGGCCTATTCTGGTACCCCCGGTTGGGTTGGGAGACGTCACTTTTTCCGCCCGTTAACGACAAGTGCGATTCTCGTACCCGTTTTTCCAACCGGTTGGGATCTCGCCAGTGGCGGTTTTTAGCACAGGTGTTTGAGGCGCTCGCCTCGTGACTTGAGAATCTAGGGGGCCTCAAAACCTAATCGACGTACATAATAGTGCTAAACCGACGGCGAGTTTTTGACATTTGGTAGGGAAAGGGGGCCTCAAAGCGATTTTTAGCCTGTGGCCTCATATTGACAAAATCCGCCACTGGATCTCGCTCGGTCGAAAAAAGGACTCCAATTTCTTGGCAGCTCTGTACCTGCAGTAAATTCGTTTCGCTAGCGAGAAGCGTTGTTTCAATATCAGAAGTTATCAAATTTTCGTTTAAAATGGAGGCTGCTAAGACGTTAATTGTGTTTTGAAAGGGTTTATCGGGATAAATGTAATCCATTTGACCAATCTGAAGAAGAATTTACCAATTACTTTAGATTTTTTAAAAAGTAGTTAAATCTTTTATCGAATTTAAATAATTTAATCTAATAATTTAATACGACAATCTAAAGTAATTAAATCTTTAAAAGCAGTTAAATCTTTTCCTACTCCATCAAGATAGTCAATAATGATATTTGATAATTAGCTAAGATCAATTACATTTAAAGATTTAATTACTTAATATTTTCTTATTAAATTAAATTAGGGTAACATTTTAACATTTCTTTTAACATTGAGTGTGGAATGACTTTCCTCATTCCGTATATATACCATTACAATTTTTTTATTTGGGTTTTAATTCAAAGAAATTTGTCAAATATTTACAAAGTAATTGCAAAATCTGACAATAAAAGAATTTTTCTTGTTCCTTGATAAAGATGTAATTTTTTAATCTTGTGAAAACTTGCTGAATTTAATAAAAATTTTTCATGTTTTATTTTCTTATGTAATTGGAGAAATAAACAAATGGTTTGTAATATTAATTTATAATATTTATTCATGTTAAAATAATTGGCATGGAAAAAAATTTATTACTTTTCCTCTCTCTAGAAAACTGATAAAATTACATCAATATAATGAAAAAAAGACTGCAATTTATGTTCTATAAATGTATAATATTATTATAAATGTATATTTTGTAAAAGATAAATGGTTCACCCCCCCTTAACAATGGACTTATGAAAGCAAGAAAGATGCATTATAATGCATCTTATAAGAGCAGAAATTAAATCTTCCCACCTCTTACCCTTGGTATCTTTTGAAAAAATGCGATCAACTTTCCCACTTAAAATTTGTGGATATTTTTCAAAATAATCCAACATAATTTCGAATTGGGAAGCAAACGCACGCTTCTCCAAAACTCGAACTGACAAGGAGAGGGCATGACTTGGGATATTCAATTCGTAATGAAACTTGGCATATTAGTAGCATACCATTAGGGTGTTCACCCGTTAATCTAAAAAAGGGCAATAGCCAGCCAATTCGGAGGCCTCAAACTTTTTGCACAACTTATATACCAGTAACTCTTCACAAGGGGGATAATAGCCTTTGATGCTTCAAATCCCGTACCACAAATTCAAGTTCAAGTTCTCTTCACAAGCAACAAGAGCTCAGATAGTCCAGTTTGGTCCTGGGTGCCGTTTTTTTATTTCTTTCAAAATTATTCCATATTAAATTAAAAAATATTTTAAATTAAAACTTTAATTATTTGTACGCAGAAAATAACGTCATTTATATGATACTTGAATTACAGATAAAATAATAATATAAATAATATATAAATAGTAAAATAAAATCATAAATACATCTTTAATGGTGATAAATATTAACTATAATAAAAATTATCATTCTAAATTCATTGAAAGTTTTAAATTATTGCATTTTATGTTCACAAATTCTTCGTTCTTATTTTATCTTGGAAACAGTAGAGAGCCGATGTGAATGTATTGAATACGTATGCAGATTATCCAATATTTTAATGATGTAAAAATAGCAGAGAGCAGCTGTTAATCTATTAAATTCGTAGGCAGATGGTCCGAAATTTCAATAATTGGAAAGGGACCATTGGGTAAATGTCTTTACTCATTATCGCAGGAAATTAATAGAATTAATTTATAAAATTGATGAGTGATGAAGCCTAAAATATATCTTTCATGTTGTGGGTAATTGTAGGTATGATTTATTAACTTGAAAGTTATATTTATCATTATTTTAGTACTTATAAAGTAAATTTACAACTAATTCAAGTATCATATGAATAAACAATAATTTTATGTATAAAAAATTAATATTTTAATTAAAAATAGTTAAAAGTTTTTCATTTAATTTCTAATAATTTTGAAAAACTTAAACACAAAGTCAACCTTTCTAATCAAAGAGAGATAATTTTTAATGTTAGCGAAGTTTTTATTCCTACAAATCTAAAGGACCGTTGCTCTTGTGAACAATAGTCATTTATCAATTGTGCAAAGTGTCAAAATATTTTTTGTTTCCAGTGTTTTTATGATAATTATTATTCCGGTTTTTGTATATAATTTAATGTAGAAATATAAAGTTACTAGTACAAAATGAAAGATAATAGAAATAACTTCTAGAATAAACTTCTAAAATTTATGAAAGAGAATGACTAAACAAAAATGTTTTATGATGCGAGCCATTAGAGATAAAATTTATCACCATTAAAGATATATTGATAATTATTTTACTGTTTATATATTATCATTTTATCTGTAATTCAAGTATCATTTAAATAAGGTTATTTTCTGCATAAAAAATTAAAGTTTTAATTTAAAATATTTTTTTAATTTAATTTGAAATAGTTTTGAAAGAAATAAAAAAAACAGAGGCCAGGACCTAGCGAATGGTAGTCGAGTGCACTGACATCTAAGCACTTGTTGTTTGTGAAGAGTTACTGGTATAAAGGTTGTGCAAAAAGTGTGAGGCCTCCGAATTGGCTGGCCATTGCCGTTTTTTAGATTAATGGGTGAACACCCTAATGGTATGCTACTAATATGCCAAGTTTCATCCCGAATTGAATTTCCCAAGTCGTGCCCTCTCCTTGTGAATCTGAAACCCTAAACAAAAATATCGCAGACGATCTCTTGATTTGCTGCACGCACAGCAGAAATACGTCACTTCCTAGCGTAAAGCGAGATGTTCGAAACGACCGAGGTACGAGAATCAGATTCCTTCTTTCGGTCGAGAAAAAGTCGTTAACGTCTCGCGGGCGAAACACTCCCAACCCAACCGGGGTACCAGAAGAGATTCGGTAACCACCTTGAAGTTGCCAGGAGAGTTTTTTTTTTCTAACACCCCCTGCGACAACGTCAACATCATCATTCTTGCAGATGTCAAAGCAGCATGTCCGATTATTTAGACCAGTTTCCATAACGCATCATCCCAGATAGCACGTACGTTTGCAGCAAGTTTTATTTTTATTTGATATTACCTTGTCATGGCAAATTTGACGCGTCAAACTTGAAGCGAAACTGTGGCAAACTAACAATGCAGAATCGCCACCCTCGCTTGCAAGAGTTTGCCCCAAGTTCGCCATGACAAATAGCGCCACCCCTCCTTACAATGCAAGCTTGCTGTGAGTTTGCAAAACAAGCTTGCTGCAAAGAGTTGCAATTGCATGCAAATCGGATCCGCCCTCTTTGTGATGTCACCCAGAGCAGCCTGTTGGAATACTTAAAGACAATGATTACTTCTGTTCACTCTCTTCTTTTGGTATCAACTAGCGTGTTTAATGATGTTATGATTTATTTAGTTGTTACTTTATTATCTAGTAGTCTTTCTTTGACTGTGTCACCAACTCCGTGTTTCTCACAATGGAGTACTTCTGATACACGTGGGATACAGGCATAATAGGTTGAGAAGCCGAGTAGGGAAGTATTGTATTAGTCAATATGAAGCACTTAAGTGCAAATTGTTCTACGTACCCAATACCTTAGCGACTAGACTAGTAAATATCACCTCTACACATGCTGTTAAGTTAACTTGACCTCGACATAAGCCTAGAAATTGCAAAACCTTGACTTTATTTGCAAGGCTTTTGGACTTCCGTTTTGAAGTTTCCATTGACTTGGCATTACACGGAATTACGTAGTCACCGCATTTTAATGTAAATAAACTACACAAAAACTCGTCCATATTTGAGATGTCATACTGCCGACAAACTCCACGTACCAGAAAACTGATCCCAACCACAAAATGTGATCCGGTTGGGTACAACATCGAAGCAGCAATAGCTTTTGATAGGGTCAAGTTTTCCTAACTTTTTAGGGTCAAATATCCCTAACTTGACTTTTTCTAAAAACTTTAAACCAATTAGAATTAAGATACTGCATACCATCGTATATTAAATTATAGCTAGAAGTATGCTTAAAACTCAGAAATATTTTAATTCATCATATCTTCAATAGTAAACTTCTAATCCAATGACGAATTAAAAAATGAAAACTTACTTTTGGACCCCAAAAACATCACCACTACGATGGCTTTTCAGATCGGAATGTAAATCACCTCCAATAGATCAAATGATCAAAAAAATGTCAAATAAAAATGTCGCACACAAATTACCAATTATCTCATAATATGAGAAAATCACGTAAGGACAAGTATCCCTACGGTCTTTCCATTTATACGTCGTTTTACGCCAGTTCCTTGAAAGACATATAAACGGTGCTTTAGTGTATTCCTTAAAAGGGCAGACTGGCTCTAAAATAAATATAGCAATTGTTTTATTCAAATCAAAATTATATTTTTTTCCAAATAAATACAAAAAGTTTCTTATGTGTAATATGAAACAGAATAATATATGCATCTGTCTCACAAAAACTCCTCAAAAACAGTACACACTAACAACATGAAATTTGCACAAACCATTCTAAGGTCCATTTCACGGTTAACTGTACTAATTTCAACTTTCAATATTAATTAATTTTTTAAAGGTATTTAATTAAATAACAAAAATTCAGCCAGATTATGGAAGTTTTTTGCAAAAACTTTCGAAATAGTTATCGCATAAAATTTTTTCATTTACTATATTCAAGAATAAAAAATTAACTTCTTAATGATATCAACTTAATTGACATAACAATGCTTTCTTTGATTTTAATAAATTTTTAAGAATTCATTTTAATTACAATTTGTAACAATGCTGTTTCTTATAATCAAATTTAAATCAATTTTATTGTTTCATCAAATCCTTCATTCTCGTGTTCTTTCCACTCTTGAAGTTACTGTAAAAGTTTTCCTTTCTTGGGGCATTAACAGAAAATCGGTATTTATTCAAGAATTGGAGTATCTGATGTTGAAAGTCTAAAAGTTTATTTCCATTACAAGCATTATATCAAAGTAAAAATCTAGATTTTTCTCTTCAAAAGAATGTACTAGTTTCTCAGAAAGCAATAACATACATAGGATTATGTTTTAATAAATAAAAACTGTTGTAATAAATATGAAACGAATATGTTATATGTACTAAATAAAACAAGAGAAGACTGCTAATTTATTTAAAGTTAACTCTCAAAAAAGAAGTAATACAAATGACTTACGTCTCAATTTTAAATCAGAATTTCTAAAAGGAGAATCTGCTTTTATAAGTTACATTTTAATTCATAATCAATATTATATGTATGAAGTTACTGATTGTAATTTTTTTTCCAGCAACACACCTTCTTTAAAACGTTATAAATTTCACATGAAATCGCATTGAAATCTGTTGCTACATTCAGTTTAATAACACTTCTATAAAATCAATGACTCCCATATATTTAATCCCAATCATTGATTAATAAATTGGGGTTATGGAATTTTTAGCAGCAAAGGCCTATAAGTTTAAATTTAAACAACACAGTGCAGGAATCTCATGTTGTTGTAACGTGGACTGAAATATCTCCGTTTTTCCCAAACGCCAAAAAATCCCTATATTTTTCCTATGTACACAATTTTTATGCTGGCCCTAGAGTCTAGTCCGATTGTCACGTCGGCACGACACCAGCTGTAGTGCAACTAGGCCTAACTAGAAAAAGTGCACCAGCCCCGAGCAGCCACGCGCGTTGGAAAACATCGGCCAGATCAAACTACACGTTTTCGGTGCACCGTCCTCAAGCGATTAATTAGAGAGCATACAAACATGTTGGGAGAATATAATACGAGAATGGACATTTCAATTGTAAGATTTGAGCAATGTGCATGGAAATGAGCTTTCTGAGAAAATATACAACATCAAACTTCAAAAGCCCATTTTTTTTTTGAGATGCTCAATTAAATGATCATCATGAGAAAATTCTTTTCAACACACATAGCTGGACGAAATCATTTCATTTGTGTGAGAAAGGAAATCTTAATTAAAATAACCGACTGAGAAAATTCGTTACTATGCATACCATTGGAATAGGATTATTTTTATTTATATGAATTCAAGATAATAGACAGCAAAATTACTTTCCAAAAATATTTTTAACACAGATATAAACCAAATAGTTTTACATTTATATGAATACAATTCGCTGGAGTTCAATAATGAACTTTTAAATCAATTTTAGGAAAAAATGCTATACTACGCACAATTAGAAAAACAGGATTCATTGATTGTATGGATTCTATTATGTTTTTTTAAACTATCTTTATATGAATAACTTTTATCACATACATCACAAGAAAAAGGTTTTTCATTTGTGTGAGTTCGAAAATGCTTATTTAAATGATTCTTCTGAGAAAATTTCTTACCACACACATCACAAGAATAGGGTTTCTCATTTGTATGAATTCGAAAATGCCTATTTAAATCACTCTTACTAGAAAAACCTTTTCCACATACATCACAAGAAAAGGACTTTTCATTTGTATGAGTTCGATAATGTGTAGTTAAATTACTTTTATAAGAAAAATCTTTATTGCATAAATCACAAGAAAAAGGCTTTTCATTTCTATGATTACGATAATGTCCATCTAAAGTGCCTCTCTGAGAAAATCCTTTTCCACATACATCACAAGAAAAGGGCTTTTCATTTGTATGAGTTCGAAAATGCCTATTTAAATCACTCTTACGCGAAAAACTTTTCTGGCATACATCACAAGAAAAGGGCTTTTCATTTGTATGAGTTCGAAAATGCTCATTTAAATTACTCTTCTGAGAAAAATCTTTATGGCATACATCACAAGAAAAGGGCTTTTCATTTGTATGTGTCCGAAAATGCTCATTTAAATGATTCTTTTGAGAAAATTTTTTACCACATACATCACAAGAATAGGGTTTCTCATTTGTATGAATTCGATAATGTGTAGCTAAATTGCCTCTCTGAGAAAATCCTTTTCTACATACATCACAAGAATAAGGTTTTTCTTTTGTATGCGTTCGAAAATGCACATTTAAATCAGCTTTCCTAAAATATTTTTTACCACATACATCACAAGGAAAGGGCTTTTCTTTCGTATGGCTATGAAAATGTTTTTTTAAAAGCCGTTTCTGGCAAAATGTTTGACCACAGATATCACATGCGAAATATTTCTTATTCTTGTCATTTACATTTTCAACATTTTTATCAGTATCAACTGTTTCCACATACAGATCGCTAAACAAATGTTCTTCACTCGTCTTGATATACGACTCCATCTGTATATTATGCATTGATGTTTTTCTTTAAGAAAATGAGCTGAAGTTGAACCAAGGAAAATTATCCAATTGCAGTGTTTTGCTTCATTTGAAGGAATATCTTCTTTCTGTTGCATTCGGAGATCTTAGAAGTAACCTGGTGAAGAAAACGAAATTTTATTACTACTCGAGTCAAAATATTACTGTGTGGGGAAATTTAATACCACTTAAGTTATAAAAATCGATTTCAATGTAAATGACTTTTTATTGGAAAAAATTAAAGCAGAGCCCGTCTTCTTGACTCAGTGGTGTAATGACCGGGGAGTAAGGGGGTGTAGATGCCCCAGGCACAAGTTTTATAACACGCCATGGGGTCAAAACATTACTGTGTTTATACAGGGTGTCCAACAAAGGACTCCCTCATTTTAAAATTAAATAACTCAGCAACGGAGATCGATAGAAGAACGAAACCAGTGATATGCTTAGTCTGAAAGCCGTAAAAATCTGATACAAAAGTTTCAAAATTAGTTATAAATGTTGCCGACAGGTGGCGCTGTACGTTGTAATCACAGTTCAGATTTCGAGAAGAAAGCTATAAACTGTCATTTGCAAGTAATCGTTGCAATCACATCACAATCGATTCAAATTAGGCATTTTTCATGCTTGCCAAGGACAGTTTATAGATTTCTTATCGGATTCTGAATAGCTATTACAACCTGCAGCGCCACCTGTCGGCAACATTTATAACTAATTTTGAAACTTTTGTATCAGATTTTTACGGCTTTCAGACTAAGCATATCACTGGTTTCGTTCTTCTATCGATCTCTGTTGCCGAGTTATTTAATTTTAAAATGAGGGAGTCCTTTGTTGGGCACCCTGTACCATAAAAAAATGATGAGGTGTCTAAAAAATAATACCATGCCCAGGGTATCATTTGCACCTGTCAAGTCATTGATGATGATTGGGGTTAAAAAAAAGTCATGTTGCCCGGGTGCCTCTTACCTTCGCAGTGGCTCTTGACTTGTGACTCTTTATGATGTTACATTTTCAATTTCATTAGTTTGAGTTATTAACTTTCTTTTTTAAAAAAAGTAAAAGTTAAGTACTTTAAAACTCACTAGTTTGTTAACTTCACAAGTTACGTAAAGCACATATAACTAAAATAATAAATTGTGGGGGAAAAAACCATTTTATTAGTAACATAAACTGTTGTTTGACATCTTTGATCTCCGTAGCTAGGTTGCAAAATCATGTATCCACCACCAGCCTTTATTCATATATTGGCAATTTACCGTCAAAATTTGTAAAATAGAAGAAAATTATTTATTTCCAGGAGAGCCCCGGGAATCTTAACTAATTAGGGTTGAAAGAGTTCCGATTTTTTAAAATTTGCAATTTGTTGACTGGATTATGAGTAGAAAGAAACTTGTGAATGGGAACGAATGTGAGGGCAGAAGGGAGCATAATTGTTTATCAAATGGGTTTGTCACCCCCCCCCCCACACCCACCCCCACTCCGACATATGCAATACTACCATTGTATAATTATTATATAGGTAAGACGTTTTTACGAGGGTTGTTGATTCAGCACTTTTAATCGATCTTACCATTACAATAAGGAATTTTAGAAACATTAACTTTCAAATCCCTCTGTATCTACTAAACTATTGATGCTACAAAAACAATGTCAGACTTTTTTGTAGAGAATTTTATGTAGTTTAATTTTGTAATTGAGTGTTTTTCAATAGAACCCTTAGTTTTAGAGATATTTAAGAAAAACTGAAAATGCCCCCTTTAAGCCCCCACAGGCAGGGGCTTTTAGCACATTGTTTAGGACACTATCCCCATCAACTGTGCCAAATTTCAAAACTACGCTTTTTTTTATTCGGCGATTTTTGGCCTTCTTTGACTCTTATTTTGAATTGTTACAAATGAAATACATATAATAAAAAATATTATAATAATTATATATTGAAATTAAACATATTAAAAATAACTATTAAAAATATTTCAAGGTAAAGTTACTAACAGTTTATTACTTAATTTTATGTTATGTTACCTGAATGTGGTCAGCAAATATATTCTTGTCAGGTTAGTGAGAAATCCCTATAATTACCAACTTCCCTATGGAAGAAATTACATATCCTAGCAAAAAATAAAGCAGTGAATTTTATCATAGTTTTTAGTAGAACAAGACTAAAAAAAATTCATTATTTTGGAAAATTTTGCTCATATGATCTTGGGTTTAATTGGATTAATTACTAGATGAAATCTATATAATCTGTAATTACCAAAAGTAAGCTAAATTCTCATTCAATGCTTCCAAAGTTTGTGGTACAAATTATGTACTACAATTCTAATTACACCTCATAATATATAGTAAACTTTTTCATTTCATTATTTTACATAAGAGTGCATTGTAATTGAAAACACAGAACTAACATCTGTTTTTAGATACATTTTGAAGTTGAAAGAGTTAAAATTTCCAGTGTTAAAATTAAATTATATAGTTTTCTTATTTCTTACATACGAGTGCATTGTAATGTAAGATGCATAAAAAATAGAAAAAGCAGGGTATGACGAGATGGAATTTTTATATAAATAGTTCATGTTTTATATTCTTTTAGACTAAACTTAAATAAAATTTTATGACCATTCTTTAGTAAAAAAGTGTTTTTTCATTCACAATGCTTAATTAGTCAACATCTCTTTAACACTGCAGCTTTCATTAACAGAGTTTAGGCTTATTTACTATTTATTTGATTAAAAAATGTAGGATCAAAAGGAAAGGTAGGACAAAGAATGATGGAATAAAGCTGGGCATTAAACTATCTAAAAAAGGTAGAAACCACTAAAAAAAGCTAAAATGGATTGGATTAAAAAGAATCATAAAAATTTGGGAAAGGATACCACAATGGGGGAGGGGGGACAGAATACAACGAGAACCTCCCCTTCCTTCCAATTTTTTAGCTCTATAAATGAGGTTAAAGATTATCCCGAAAAATGTTCCAAAAATGTATGGCAATTTAATAAAGTCCATTTTATCGGTTTTAATTATCGTTTTCGAACATTTTGGTGATCAATCTGTTGATAAAACACAGAAATTAGCATTTTCCTCAAGGGTGTAAGTTTCCCATTATTTTGGTGAACAATAAACAAATCTGAAATTCAATTACAGTCATCTTAAATCTTTTATCCTCGACAACTATGAATTTCTCTTCATATCAAACCCAAAACCAGTGTCAATGTCTTTATATGTTTGATTTTAGGAATATGTTATTATTTTCTAGTATGCCTTATGTTAGCAAAATGTAGGTAACTTAACAAGAAAGTTACTTTTTATCCTTATATAGGAGGAAATTTACAAATATACAATAAAAAAATTTTCTTAACACAGAATGTATTTAATACATGAGGAAATTGATTGAAAGCATGCGAAATACAAGGAATATAAAAAAACTGCTCCTCCAGCACTTAACAGTTTTTAATGCTGCTGCCATAGTTATGCAATAGAAATGCTTACAATAAAGAAAAAATTGTTACAATATAAATTTTTTAATAAGTTTATTCATAAAATTTATAAGAACAGGGATGTTGCAAGAGTAAATCACATGTATAACAAAGCTTTCGCCCAGAAATAAACAATGTAGCAAGCCATTTTCATAGATATGGATTGTATATTATTGTAAAATTAAATATAATAATGGTCTAAAGATCACATACATTAAATTAGATGAAATGAACTTTACATTATATTGGTTTAATTTTAATAGAAAGTTTTCTTCCTTTTTTTTTTTTCCCTTTCTTTTAATTCCAGCAAAGGAAGTTTAATAGACAAAGCTCTCATAACAGCACTGGAAGACTCAAATGCTGCCTGAACCAACCTTGATATTTCGATTATGCATAACATGCATAAACAGAACATGCATAAACAGAATGAATATTATAAGTACTCTATATTTTTATTGCAATTGAAATAAAATAATATTGAATTACAAAAATATAGTAATTATAATCCAAAAAGATTTTAAAATCCAAATGAATGGAATTTTTTTTTTAACTTTAAAGCCATCAAAAGCAGAAATATTTCAACTGTATAGCAACTTTTTTGAGACAGTCCTTCAGGTCATCGATTACCCCACTTGGTTATTCATCACCAAAGTATACAGAAAATTTTTGTGATAGAGTCTGGTCTAAAATACTTTAAATATATTATTAATACACATTAAAATACTATTTCTAAATGTTACTTTCACATTAACTGTATGTCATTCATAAATGTCAACCAAGTTTTAAAAAGTATGAAATGCCAATTGTATATTCACCAATGTTATATATTTCATTTATATTGTGTTCTATATTATCAATAGTTTAATATCTTTTTTCGCTTGGCAAACAAAATGTAACAAAACTACTTTCAATGCCATGAAGTTAACAAGAAAGCACCTTTTGAATATGAACAAGCTGTTAATGTACAATTATGCAAAAAAAAAAAAAAAAACCATGCACTGCCATATATCTAGATTCAAGCTCAGTTTATCGTCATTTTATTTAGTTTAAATATACAATGGCATAATATTAAAAAATGGAAATGGGACTGAAGAAAGATGCTTTAGAAGTATGGTTTTCTTTTATTCCCCTCTTTCCCTTAATTATTTCATTCACCATAGGCGGCTGGTGCACCAAAAAAGTGGGGGGTCAAAAGAGATGCGAGTGTGTGGGTGGGTGGGGCGCCCCTAAAGCTGTTTTTTTGTAAAATTGGGCTATATTATTGGATTTTAACGTCATTATTGATTAAATTCTTCGACCTTCTCTAAAAAATTCGGGACACGGCCTCAAAACTCGGAACGGATTACCACCGTAGACTCCCTCCTTCCAATTCAAAGTTCCATTTAAATTCTTATGAAATGATAACATGAGAAAAATATAAAACACTTACATATTAAGTCAGTTCTTCTTTCTTTAAACTCGTTGATCTATCAATGATGTCATCACAGAACGGCGTACTCCCAAACACAGAAAAAGCAGGTCAGTTATAATTTTATTTATTTGATATTATACAATATAATCCGTATTATAAATTAGAAGAAAAATAACCTGCTATTTTTGTTTTCCGCAAATTGGTCTATTACCTCAGTAAATTCAATATCTATAGTATTTTCGAAGTGCAAAAAGCCTCTCTTGATACATACTATTTCTAAGGTATGATTTTAAAGATCTTAAGCATGAAAAACTTCTCTCACATGATGCAGTTGAGACAAATATCAAAAGAAGAATTCGGATTAGTTTTGTCAAGTATGGAAATATACACATACAAGTTGTCTTTTCTTTTCAACAAGAAAATTGCACCTTTTCCTCAGTTCTGTTTTCTCCGTGGATATTTCTGGCAGAGTCGATGTATTTTTTATGCATTTTCTGAAAAATTTGTATCTCCCTTTATTTTTTCCATATCAAGATCATATGTTTCAGAGACTTTTTGAATTGATGCATTTTTTTTATAACTCTTGCTAGCTCGTACTCCTTTTCATCTCTCGGTATGTGTATTGGGTTTCCTATCATCATTTTTCGGTGGATCATTAATTTTGAACTTCGAAAAGTGGGGGGGGGCAAAGCCCCTTTACTTTTGGAAGTGAGGGGGCAGTTGCCCCCCTTGCCCCTCCGGACGAGCCGCCTATGTCATTCACCAAGTGTATATACAAACAAAATGCACCGAAACTACTTTAAATGCCATGCAGTTAATAAGAAAGCAACTTTTGAACATGAACAAGTTGTTAATGTACAATTATACAAAAAAAAAAAAAAAACATGTAGTGCCATATATCTAGATTCAAGGTCAGTTTATCTTCATTTTATTTAGTTTACATATACAATGACATATTAAAAAATGGAACTGAAACAAGATGCTTTAGAAGAATGGTTTTTTTTATTCCCCACTTTCCCTTAATTATTTCATTCACCAAGTGTATACAGCGCTTTATAAGGTATAATGAAAGGGTGTATTAACGATAAGACCAAATCATGCTATAACAAGGTTGGAATTCAACTTACGAGATTTTTAATATACTCAATAAATTCTTAAGAAAAAGTGTAAGTAATTTAGTAATAAAGAATTTCATGTATAAATATCTATCTTTTATTAAAGCAAAAGTAGTTACCTAGTCCGAAATAGAAAAAAAATTTAAATTTTTTAATTAAACCAGAATTTAACATAAACGAGACTCGTTATCCGGAGGACACATCTTGTTCCGGACTGGTCGAAAGGGGGAAAGCATTAGAAGTAGATGGGGGGATATATTTTATTCCGGCGTGGTAGAAAGACGGCTTGCTGTATGGTTACCTTCGAGAAAAACGTTTTCGCCAACAGATGGAGGATTCGTTTATTCGCCAAGAATGGGATCCATTTTTCTAATGCTTGCATGCACTTGAGTATCGGTTCTCGGGAGTAGTAGCTGCATGGCGAAGCTAGGCGTTATGCAGGCGTATTCTTATTTAATAAATTGATAACCTAATGTAAATTAATCATGTAAACACAAAATTAAATTTTACGATTCTTATATTTTATTGGTATGTAAAATAATTATATGAATGAAAATATGCTTTGTCGAGCGTGAAAAACATGGATCTTTTGCAGGGCGTTCTCTTTTTAATAAAATTACAATAAACTAATTCATTTTTATTATGTAAACATATTTAAATTTCATGAATTTTATCTTATATTGATTTGCGAAATGTAACCCTGAATGTTTATACAGGACTTTAAAATGAAGGTTTTCATTTTAATAAAAGCTATAAACAGTGCTTTCTTTCTTGCAGTATGGCTGTGCTCAATTTGTTCCTTGGGAAGTATTTTAATGTCTTTTATTCGGTTTACTAATGGTATAGAATATTAAAAATGCATTTTAGTACACTAAACATAGTTTAATTCTTGTTGGCAAATGTACACATAATGTATTTGTATTTTAAAATTTGCATTTAATAAAACTTTTAATATGTTGCTTACAGTTTTTAGAAAGTTGGAAGAAGAAAATTAGATTAAAATTTAATTAAATGTTGATAAAATTAGTAGATTAAGTAACCAAATTTCAGTACACTTTCATAGCCAGTGAAATTTAAAATATTATTTGTGATTAAAAGTTAAGTGATCAATTATTTTACTGTTCATTTCATTTATTCTATTTAATGAAATGAAAGGAAATATTGTGAATTTTGAAAAATTGCTTCTCTTTTCGATTACATGTATTGACTATCCCAAATTTTTCTTTGTTTCTTATATGCAGAATGTATTTATATTAATCAAAACTCCATAATGCTAATAAATTTGTTCAAAAACTCAAAAGTTCTACTTTTATAATTATATATAACAGCAGAAACTTAAAGTTCAGCTGGAATGTTATTTTTAGTTAAAACAAACTAAAATTGTTTATGAATTTAATGTAGTATTCACAGTTCATTTATTCTAAATTAATATGAAATTTTCAATTAATATTCTAAAAAAGTTGCTTGTTCTTCCATATTTAAAAGTCATTTATTGAAAAAGTTTAATTTTCCTCTAGAAATGATCTATCTCAATAAATGGAAAATATAACATCATATCCCATTTTAGTTTCATAGCAATTTTTCATGAAATGGAACAGTGATTTGTTTCCTGAACATGCATAATTACTATAATACAATAAATGTGCTTCTTTGCTGCCAATTTATTTAAAATCTTGTATCAAACAATTGAAATTTTTAAAAAGTTTTCAACTATGCATTGATAGTTTTTGCCTATAAGGTGTCACCAAGAACTGTTAATGAGGAAGATTTTTGCAGTTATTTTTTACAATTATTACATTAGGTCAAGGTGGGGTAAAATGGGTAGTCAAAATATATGGCTTACAAAACAACAG
>BGPR01022372.1:0-17108 GCA_013235015.1 Araneus ventricosus | reverse complement strand
ATCCGGCTAGCTCACAGGAAGTGAAATCGGCGGTTAAAATAAAGTTGGGCCGTAGTTGAATTAAAGTAAATTTATTGTTCACACATCTATCACATAGAATTATTCTAGATTAACTAAGCTTACGTTACATTTAAGTTACAATATTCAACTCTCTAAGCATGTCGAGTTTTGTCCGTCCTTGTGAGAGGGCTAAAGAGGCACCTTCTCGCACGAAGTCTCAAGTCATTCTGTCTCTCGTTCTTCTCCGGAAAGTGAAAGGTCCTTGCAGCGCCATCCACCGGCAGGAGGGCGAGACAAAATGTCATTGTCACAATCTTTCTTTCGAAAAGTACTCAAAATTTAAAGAACCTCTCTGTCTATTCAGGTGTTATTGACTATCCAACCCATTCGGTGGTGATCACTCCTCCAGTGATGCTCAGCAACCAGCCCATGAGAGTGACGTGTGGCAACTGTCAGAGAGCAGTGATGACGAGCACTGTCAGGGAAAATGGCGCATGCGCCTACATTTCCACTCTCTTTGTGTGCTTTTTGTGGTAAAACACGTTTTCTATTCATATATGAAAATTAGAAAAACATTTCAAATAGTGCTCTCCTTGTTTTTCAAACTTTTATAAATACAAAATTTTTGGAAGCAATAATTTCATTCCTCTGAGATTAACCGGCGGCAGTGTTCTCCCCTAAACTTTCTCGTACACTTCCCCAAAAAAGTGCAGTTTCCTCTTCCCCCGAGTGGCTAAAAAAAATTCGATCCTACTATTACCTCGAATCCAATGACTTATCAGAAGGTCTTTCATTACAGTGATTGAAAAATATCTAGGCAAAGAATCAAATTCAAAGAGATGCGTACCGATTTTCTGATCTTACCGGATCGAGGACAAACTGACGTAATTCGTTCTATAGCTTTCGCGTGCACTGAGGATTGCTTCCAGTACTCATGCCGATGGAGAAACGGATTCTTTTCAAACGTAAATTATATACCGACAGACAGTCAACCCTTTGACGGATTTGGCCCAAAATTTTGTACGGACTTACATTCATGACGATAAAACCGTGAACCAAATTCTATCCATCTAGCTATTAAAGTTTTTGAGTTATAGTGTTCACATGACCGCGGTTTTACAAGCAGACAGACTTGCCGTTGACGGATTTTGTCCAAAATTTGATAGAAACCTACAAATTATGTTTAAAGACCACATACCAAATTTCAGCTCTGTATCTCTAATAGTTTTCGAGTTATCGTGTTCACAGACACACACACAGACAGACATAATTCCAAAATTGTGTTTTTCGGAATCAGGGAGGTCTAAAACGTGGAGATTCGTCAAAATCTCGAGTTCGAATTTTTTGACGATTACAATACTTTCTCTTTGTATACTTCGTATACGAGAAAGTAAAAAGGACACATGAACTGCAGGTACAGTCCCGGAAAAAAAGCGAACCACCCACCATTCTGCCATCGTTCGCATGTACAGTCGCGGAAAAAAAGCGAACCACCCACCATTCTGCCATCGTTCATATTAAATTTTTAAAAAAAGGTTCAAATTTTCAAGAATAAAGTCTACTAAACGATTCTATATCTAAAACTTTCATAAGGGGTCGTCTACATATTTATAATTGCCCTAACTTCAAAATTTCCAATGGCAACACCCATTTTTGATGGCATAAATAAATTCCTCATCAAAACATACTCCAAGATATCAATTTTCGTTAATCGACCATTAAAAGATCTGAAGATATTCTACCTTTTTCATTCGCTATATAAAAGGGGTCGTCTCCATATTTAGACAGTGAATCTCGCTGCTTGCGTTTAAATGTCTGTGGTAGAATTTTAACTGATTTCGCACTCTAAACGTCATCTTAAAAGTTACAATGTATTTTTTACGATCAATAAATACTAGATGCATTACAAAATTCTGCAAAAATGAAATTTTCTCCAAAAAATATGGTTTTGATCCATATGTATTATATTACTAAATCAAAGAAACATGTTAACTTTTTTTAAATATATGGATGTCCCCCAAGTGCATCGTTCTACAGAGAAAATGGAAAATTTAACGTAACTTAAAACTACTTTTTCGAATAAGCTGAAATTTTGCATAGGCTTATTAAATAGCCTTCTGCATCGATTAATGTTAAAATTTGGGGGTGTTGCCACTCAAAAATTTTTAAACATCAAATTTAATAAAATATTTCCTGAGTTCAAAATTATCTTAAAATAAAAACTATAGGTGCAGAATGTGTATACTACTTCATACTATTACATCGAAAAAATTCTAGGTCAATAACTATGTTATATCTCAAGATATCAAAAAAAATTCCAAATTTTACTTTAACATTAGAGACTTAAAATTTTATTTGCTTATAATTTCGAAAAAAATAAAATTCGAATTATAAAATTTGGTATCCGAGCATAACTTTTAATACAGTTTTGAAATTGAAAAAAAAAAATAAAAAATGTTGTTGACGATCCCTTATGAAATTTTTAGATATGGAATCGTTTAGTAAATGTTATTTCCTGAAATTTGGTATCTTTTGTTTTAATTTTCGATTAATGATGTCAGAATAATGCTGGGTAGTTCGTTTTTTTTTCGAGGCTGTACAGTACACTCTGAAACTTGTATGGTGTAACAACATAGGGTGTTCGCTAGCACTGCAATATTGAAGAGGGACGGTAATAAAACCAAGACAAAATACATTTGCATTATGGCCTACGGTTTGAACCCATGCGTGCTGTGGTAAAAAAAGGAGAAGGTTTTATGTTTATCTCTTTTGAACGAAAGAAATGGTTTAACGCCAACCGTTCACTTGAAGTACAGCCATGCCAATTGTCCTTTAAGCCCGTTTTTTCAACACCCATTTTAATCGAAAAATATAGGCACGCCATTCACTTGTATTTAAAAGGGCGCTAACTCTGAACGAAGGTAGTGGGAGCGATCTTCTTTCTCCCTCTACAGCTGCTTGTTAATCGCTCTTCGATTTTCCCCAGTCAGCAGATTTTAATTTATGCTACTCTCTAAGAGAGGCTTCAATCCACCCAAGGCAATTTTCTTTTCGCTAGCCTTTTTCAGGGTTCCTCTGATTTTTCGTTCCGATTTCAGTCCAGACGGAATTCCAACGTTTGGCTCATTTCCATAGATTTTTATCTCTTTTTCCTTCTCGCGTTCCAAAATATACAGTTGTCTCTGAAGTGAATGACTGGCTTAAGTCCGCAGATGCCTTATGCATGAACTGAAAGTCCAAAGTTGAAAAAGTACAGTGGCTCAGTTCCGGAAAGCGTGCAAGCCAGGTCACAAGTCCGTTCCTCCTATGAGTACTGCGGCATGTCCCACACTTTAACAAAAGTCGGCATACGATGACAGGCTCTGGATGTTTCCATGGATTCAGTACGGTGGATGAATGTGCTAACGTGTACTCAATTTCGTTCTAAAACAATAATTCTTAAATAAACTAATAAAACTGTCCTGCCTTCCATATTTTGTTTCTCGCACTTTTATGTATTGCGACCCTTGGTAGTACGTTCTTCTTACTTTGCTCCGTGATCCCTTTTCACTTTCTCGTATAGGAAGTATACAAAGAGAAAGTATTGTAATCGTCAAAAAATTCGAACTCGAGATTTTGACGGATCACCACGTTTTAAACCTCCCCGAGTCCGAAAAACACAATTTTGGAATTATGTGAACACGATAACTCGAAAGCTATTAGAGCTAGAGGGATGAAATTTGGTATGAGATCTTTACACATAATTTGTAGGTTTCTGTCAAATTTTGGACAAAATCCGTCTACGGGAAGTGAGTCTGTCTGTCTGTCCGAGGTCATACGAACACTATAACTCAAAAACTTTAATAGCTAGATGGATAAAATTTGGTACAGTTTTATCATCATGAGTGTAGGTCCGCATCAAATTTTTTACCAAATTCGTCGAAGGGTTGACTGTCTGTCGGACAGTATAATTGCATACTTGTAAAAATTGTATCTCCAAAACCCTTTGGCTTAGATAAATAAAAATTGGAATGATGGTAGCTAACATTAATTATAGCTCTGCGCCCAAATTTCGTTTCAATCGGTTAAAAAAAGGCGTTCAAATTGCGTAATTAATTTTTTTTAAGTCTGATTCTTCATACGTATGCGTACTGTGCACGCGGATAATTGTGCGGAAGGATTACGTCACTTTTTCCTTGAGCCGGCAAGAGTGGAAGTGTGTGCTAGATAGGTTTTAATCGCTACGCATCTCTTTGAATTTGATTCTTTACCTAAATATTTTACAATCTCTATAATCCACAATGAAAAACCTTCTGACAGTCATTGGATTCTGGGTTACAGTAGGTTCGAATTTTTTTACCCACACGGGGGGAGGGGAAACAGCACCTTTTTGGGGAAAGTATACGAGAAAGTTTAGGGGAGTCCACTCCCGCTGGTTATCTTCTGATAATTATGCGCGCATGGTCATTTCATAGATAGATTTCGACATTTAGCAACTCATTAAAAATAACGGGATAAAAATAGTTTTGTATTTAGAATATTTATTCGATTCGTAAAATATTTTTTTAACAATTCACGACTAAGGTATCCGACTGGTTTAAAATCATCGTTTTTGATGAAATTATCAAAAACATTTTATGACTTAATTTTGTAGCCTGTTTAATCATCTTTCTAAAACTGTCTCACTTTTTACTCCACGTGAATTACAAATGGAGTTACAGCTGTTTTATTACCGAACTGTAAGCATTATTTTATGTTGTGTGAAAACTTTAAATGTGTTTTCTGAGAAATGATATTTTTGAGGAAAACTGTCGACCGTAACAATGATTTCTCAGAAAGTTATTCAAGTATTGATATGAAATTTTCTGAGATTGTTTTCTGTAATATGCTTGATGTTTTCCTCTAAAAACTAAGGTCAATTTTAAAATCAAGTATTATTGTTAAGTGCTTAAATATAAACGAAAAGCATTTTTTATGAAAAATTACCAGTTTAGTAACTATGTTCAGCTATATCTCAAAACTATTTTGAAGTACAAGAAATATTTTAGAGCATAACACAGATAACTGTATAAAAATGTACTCCTACAAGGATTTATGTATATTTAGAATATAATTTTGTCTATGGCTGTTAGCGTAAGGCAAATATTTTAGTCATTTTCTTCAAATTTCTGAGTTTTTTTAAAAAAATATTATTTTGAAAGCCTAATTTTACAATATTTTCATAGTTTTAAAACATATGCAGTTGAAAAATAACATTAAAAAATATATACAAGTTATTTTTCAAAAAAAATGTCTCCGAGCACAGTCGGATACCTTATGAAAATATTTTGACATAATATTTTCAAATAATGCGATTTGACACTTTCTATTCGTTGCAGCTTGCCTTGCTTCTGGATTCCTTTGTGTTTGGACTCGTGCAAAGATGTCCATCATTCCTGTCCGGGCTGTGGAGCCAGACTCGGGACTTACAAAAAACTGTAAAGCATACCCAATTTTATTGTAAAATTATGCTAAACAATTTTCAGATAGCTTGTAATAAAATTAACAATTATTTGGTTTAAATAGCAGCATCATTTTACTATCACGCATATGGCACAAATTGTCTCATAGCAGAAGCAGAGTGGACCAACCCACCATTTTCGCTAAACTGACCTAGGCATCTTATTTTTTGAATATCAAAAGTGAACAATTTGACAAGTGCTGCTATCAAGTATAGGGCATCTGACGTTCTCTCGATGCGCTTTGGTTTTGAAAGAAAACCTGTTTTCCATTTTAATATAATGCCTATTTCAGTTTAGCGAAAATAGTATGTTAGTCTTCTGCTTCTGAGTGTCTCATATACATCATGCAATCATATATTGACTAACATATTTGTCAGCGCGTACGCAATTCCGGGTATGTGTTAACAGCTACTTAGAGTTGTAAAAAAGTATTTAGCTTATTGAACATTTATTTACTCTTCCTGTGATTGTGAGAGGTAAACAACAAGCAGACAAGCCCAGAAACAGAAAACGAAAACACAAAAGAGAAAAGCATAAAAAATAATGCTACAGGAAGAGGGGGAATTTAAACTAACTGGAGTAAATTTCAGATTATCATGTAACGTCATGAATATTGTCTAACACATAACCGTGTTTCTTTCTTGGGCAAAATGACTGAGGAATAGGGATGGGAAAACCTGCCGGATTTTTTTTTTTGCTTCGGTTAACCGGTTTTTCTTCGGTTATTTCTGTGCTCCAGTTTAAACCGGATATTTTTTTAAATCCAAAAACCGAGTCGGAAGATAGACTCGATTTTAGGTTCGACTAGACTAAAATTTACCAAGTTATAGAACTTTGAATTTCATCATCTTAGGCCAATCACCGACAACCTCTTCCTCGAGGCGTCTGTTGGTTGGCGGATGACTGAAAGAGTCGTTATGAAAAGATAAATATTGGCCAATGGATTGATTTCCAGCAAAAACAATACTAATAAAAAATTTTGCCTGCAAGCGGCGTCTGTTTTTTCTAGCCAACAAATATTTATCTTTAGTCGGAAGTTCTGTGGCGTCCGAAAGATTAGTATCTGCGTTGAATGTTGTTGGTTCCGATGAGAGGTGTCGACTCACGGATCAACTGATTACTGAAAGAGTCTTTATGAGCAGATTAGATGATAAATATTGGTTAACGAATTAATTTCTTGCGGAAACAATGTTAATAAAAACTTTTGTCTATAATACTTACTTATTGTAATAATTGCTTATTTCATACTGTATTAATTGCTTATTTATAATCATTACTTATTACATTAAATAATTATTGTATTAGTACTTACATATTGTATATTATTATTAATAAATAATTCTGTCAACAAACGTTGCTTTAAAAAAAAAACCCGAAAACTGTTTTCTTAAAAAACCGGTTATTTTGAGCGGTTTTAACCGCCACGTTAAACCGGAGGTGAAAAAAACTGGTTTAACCGAAAACTGTTTTTTTTTTCAATAACCGCCATTCCTACTGAGGATAATTTTACAAACCAGCGGTAGTGTTCTCACCTAAACTTTCTCGTATACTTCCCCCAAAAGGTGCCGTTTCTCCTTCCCCCGCGTGGCTAAAAAAATTCGAACCTACTGTTATCCAGAATCCAATGGCTATCAGAAGGTTTTTCATTATAATGTTTGAAAAATATCTAGGTAAAGAATTCAAAGAGATGCGTACCGATTAAAACGCATCTATCGCACACTGCTAGGTTTCACTCTTGCCGTCTCAAGGACAAACTGACGTAATTCGCTCCTTTCGCGTGCACAGAAGATTGCTTCCAGTACGCATGAGCGTGGAGATAACGGATTGGTTTCAATAGTAAATTATACAGGCCGACAGACAGTCACCCCTTGGCGGATTTGGCCAAAAATTTTATGCGGACCTACATTCATGACGATAAAACTGTGTACCAAATTTTATCCATCTAGCTATTCAAGTTTTTGAGTTATAGCGTTCACATGACCGCGGACATACAAATAGACAGACTTCCCGTTGACGGATTTTGTCCAAAATTTGATAGAAACCTAAAACTTATGTTTAAAGACCACATACCAAATTTCATCCCCGTAGTTCTAATAGTTTTCGAGTTATCGTGTTCACAGACAGACACACACAGAGACAGACACATAGACATAATTCTAAAATTGTGTTTTTCGGACTCAGGGAGGTCTAAAACGTGGAGATCCATCAAAATCTCGAGTTCGAATTTCTTGACGATTACAATACTTTCTCTTTGTATACTTCGTATACGAGAAAGTAAAAAACATTGTTAAAGCTACTTTCCAAATTCAAAAGCTTTGATGGTATGTTTTTTAAACTTCAGAACCCATTTATTAGCAACGTTTTAATACTGAAAATTTTGCAAAAACCTGAGCTATATTTTTAATATATTATTAATTTAAATTTAAATTTTGAAATTAATTGAATGTCAACCAAGCTGGTAAAAGCAGACAAAAGATATGAGCTTTCGTTCCTCATTGACGAAAGAGAAGATTTTTACTTTCTCGTATACGAAGTAAACAAAGAGAAAGTATTGTAATCGTCAAAAAATTCGAACTCGAGATTTTGACGAATCTCCACGTTTTAGACCTCCCTGAGTCCGAAAAACACAATTTTGGAATCATGTCTGTATGTCTGTGAACACGATAACTCGAAAACTATTAGAGCTACGAGGATGAAATTTGGTATGTGGTCTTTAAACATAATTTGTAGGTTTCTGTCAAATTTTGGTCAAAATCCGTCAACGGGAAGTCTGTCTGTATGTCCGCGGTCATGTGAACGCTATAAATCAAAAACTTGAATAGCTAGGTGGATACAATTTGGTACACAGTGTTATCGTTATGAATGTAGGCCCGTATAAAATTTTGGGCCAAATCCGTCGAAAAGGGGCGTTCAAATTGCACATTCAATTTCTTTTAATCCGATTCTCATGCGCAAAGTACTGGTAGCAATCTGTTATTGTTGTAAATTTTATTTACATCAATAAATAATGTTCTAAAACATGAATTGTTAGAATTTTTTTATTGTTGTAAATAAAATTCAAACCGATCTCATTATTTCAGCAAATCTTTTATTTACGAACTTTTGCAATTGTTACGATTGTGGTAGAATAAATTGTTTTCTTGGGAATTCAATTCCAAAGCAGAATTTTCGCTTTAGTATTCATTTCATTGCCTATTTTATTGCACCTGCTGCAAAGTAATACTTTTTTTGAAACGTGGAAACAGATATTTATTTCAGGTTTGCTGGTTTGTTTCAGTTTCTCGTATACTAAGTATACAAAGAGAAAGTATTGTAATCGTCAAAAAAAATTCGAACTCGAGATTTTGACGAATCTCCACTTAGAAAGTATACGAGAAAGTTTAGGGGAGACCACTCCCGCTGGTTTTATTTATTGTCTACGCCAACAATACCTTACTAAAACAATACCATGTTTGCACATCATAATTAGAATGCCATTGTTCCTTTGGAAATCAAGCCCAGTAACGCTTTTACAATGAAGCAACGCTGAGAGGCTGTCTGTATGGAAATTACCAGTGATTATATACTAGTGATAAGTTATTCAATACGATGACATGAAAAGCAAATGGGAGTGAAACAACTGCTCATCTCTTTTTGCCAAAATTTCACACGCCTCAGGTTACTGAAACAAACGAAGAATAAAACTACCTCTCCAAATTGTGTTGCATTTTCATTGAAGCAATTAGCAACTATTGATTTCATACATATTTGACCTACCATTTATTGACGCAGAATTACGTCTCTCCATAGTGGCCTAATGGTGTGTCGGGGAAGGAAAAAATTACGACGCTTTTCGCGGTATTTTTAAACGCTTATAGCTCCTCAGCCAAATAACATAGAGAGTTGGTCAACCAAATAATATAGAGAGTTGGTCAACCAAATAATATAGAGAGTTGGTGTTGGTTTTCTTTCATTTAACAAAGAAAGGTTGACATTGAACATTGCAAAGAGCATTTTAGAATTTAAAATTGCGTTTTAGTCACAGTTGAACTTCAAAGTTGGTGAAATCACTAAAACTTTTGATGACGTCACAGCGACCGATGCGCGCGCGCGCGCAGATTAAGACAATTCATTTATTGATCTGAGGTTCACGCGAAATATTACTCAAGAATTGTTGAATTATGTCGAATTTCGTGCTAAAGTTAAACCTTATAGCTCCGCAACCAAATAACAGAGAGAGTTGGTTTTAGTTTCAGTTAACAGAGAAAGGTAGACATTGAAGATTACAAAAATAATTTTAGAATTTAGAATTACGTTTTAATCACAGTCCAGCTTCAAAGTTGGTGAAATCACTAAAAATTTTGATGACGTCACAGCGACCGATGAGCGCTCACGCATCAGTTGGGAGAGGTATATTAACTGGATTTTAACAGATTAATAATTAATTCATCTCAGAATAATTAATTCATTCAGATTAATTCATCCAACAGAGAAAGGTCATAGGTCAAAGTCACATAGAACTACTTTAGTCACAGTTGAGTAATCGATTAATTAATTGTCCTTAATTAATTATTATTAATAATTGTTGATTTAATTGAGTTGAGTTGGTTTTAGTTTCATTTAACAGAGAAAGGTCATAGAGTATAGGTCATAGGTCGAAGTCACATAGAGCTACTTTAGTCACATAGAACAACTTTAGTCACAGTTGAGTAATCGATTAATTAACTGTCCTTTATTAATTATTATTAACAATTGTTGATTTAATTAAGTTGAGTTGGTTTTAGTTTCATTTAACAGCGAAAGGTCATAGAGTATAGGTCATAGGTCAAAGTCACATAGAGCTACATTAGTCACATAGAACAACTTTAGTCACAGTTGAGTAAGGTAAGTAAGTCTACGTCCCTCAATCACAGCAGCCGTTTCACAGAGACAGCATCCGGTCGAATTTTTAAAAAGGATAGTGGTTTTATTCTCACATGGTCTAACATAATCTATCCAAGTGCATAAGTCAAGGACTTATAATAAGGAAAACGCGTAGCATGTCCTGTCGGTCAAAGTGACGTTGGAAGCACCTGAGGGAGAAAATGACTTACCTTCCTCATATTCAGAGTTAGAGTGAACCAAGTTAATGAGATTCATTTATAGGAAAACAGATCTCAAAGTTGATCAGCTGCATTTAAAACAACAGTAGATTAATTGTTCTTGTTTACCTGTTGGATACAAATTGAACTATGGACTTGAATCGCTATTAAAGACTTACTCATTTCTACAGTACCCCGACAATGTTAGAGAAAAATGAGGAAAAAATGACGGGAGGCTGTCTTTTTCAAACAGCCTCTGTTAATAAAGGCGTAGGACTACTTTACTCGCGTGACTCTTTTCCGAATTTCAATTTTTTTTGTAACTTCTGTTGTTACCCTTTATCTCTGAAATAAGACATTAGTTATTTTTTATGTAGTTACCGAGATATAGAGGATTTCGTCACCAATCCATGCGTATTTTTGCCCAACTTTGCGACTCAGTAGACTCTGAACTACAATTCCGATTTTAATTTTTTTTTGTATCTTCTGTTGTTACTCTTTATCTCTAAAATAAGACATTGGTCATATTTTTAACATATGTAGTTACCGAGATATAGAGGATCTCCCATACAACGTTTTTGTGACGTTTTGGAGTGTGAATCAAATTCCTTTCTGAGATCCCAATGGGAGGAACGTAGTCCTACATTAACATGGATTTGATTCAATTTAACTTTGAATCCTCCATAAAAGAATAGGTCTTCTTCCTGGAGGACTTTCAGAGGAAACTGGCCTACATCTGCGTTTGGCTTAGAGGGAAACCTCCAGTAGCCATCCCAACAGCAGCAAGTATTTCATTGCGAAAGTTCACATCTGTCGAACTGCTTATAAATAATTATGATTAAGAAGATAGCCAGAGGATAGACGCCCTGACCTTCTTCCACTGAATTCTGTTCCTCAGCCGTGCCGTGCCTTAAACTACTGGGACTCTGATAGAAGCCCTGACCTTCTTCCACTGAATTCTGTTCCTCAGCCGTGCCATGCCTTAAACCACTGGGACTCTGATGGCTGCAAATTAGTTCCATGCAAGAAGCAATCGGCCGAACAAAGTAAAACTAACTTCTTTGGTCGTTGGTAAAGTTAAAAGCAATAGTTATATTGACTGCTGCCACATATTTAAATTGCAATCGTAACATAATGGGAACGGAATGGAACAATTCACGCTCACTTCCTACATGTCAAATGTGCCGCTTCAATTTAATTTTAGAATCCCTTAAACATCTTTCATTTGCTGCTTGTAGTACAATGTAAGATAACGTGCGGGGCACGCGAATTCATTCCAATGATGTTCATGGAAAATATCTATTAGTGATGATGATTATCATGGCTATTAAATTACATGTTAATTACAATAATCATTATAAAATCCTTACTGACAGTAAAAGTGTCTTACACTCCTTAAAATCAGTTACTTATAAATCTCCATCTGTCATCCTTAAACTACAAAAAATTCTTCATTACACTTTTCACCATTCATTGTCAATTACGCTGATCTGGGTCCCGGGTCACATGGATATTGCACCGAACCAGTGGCGAATCCAGGATTCGGTTCTGGGGGGGGGGGGCGAGGGCACAAAAATTATGGGTACTTACGTATTAACGCTACCGAGACTACAGATTGGCGGTAATGCGCCAATAAAGAGCAATCTTGTTTACAAAAACCGCCAAATTGGCGTTAATACGTAAGTACAAAAACCGCCAAATTGGCGGCACTTAAAAACCGCCAAATTGGCGGCACTTAAAAACCGCCAAATTGGCGTTAATACGTAAGTACAAAAACCGCCAAATTGGCGCCACTTAAAAACCGCCAAATTGGCGTTAATACGTAAGTACAAAAAACGCCAAATTTGGCGGCACTTAAAAACCGCCAAATCTGTAGATTCGGTGGCGTTAATACGTAAGTACCAAATTATGTATCGTAGTGACGAATGTCAAACCTCATGGCTTATGTAAACCAAAACACTTTAACTTCACAGGCTTTCTTCTCCTGACAATAAGAATAATAAAGAACACTACAATACTTTCGACAATTTAATACACTCATGTCCATAAATTAAGGATAATTCAGAATCACACAGAAATTGAACTCTAAAATAAAAATTTCACCTGTAGAATTATCACACACATCTTGAAGAAGAATATGCAAATTACAGGAAACCACCAGATGGCGCGGATAGTACGTCACAATGACGAGAGTGTAAGAGAGGGGTATATAAGGAATGGTGGCAAAGAGAGAGAAGTAAAATTGTTCACAAGCGTTTTAAAAGCCTTTCAGTGCAATAACCGCATAGTTATGGCACAAAGGAAGCATTTGGATGATTTTTTACGTGGTAGAATTATCGGACGACTGGAATGTGGACGTACCCAGCTGGAAGTATCCGAAGAACTTGGAATCGCCCAGAGTGTCATCTCCAGGCTTTGGCAACGATTCCAAGATGATGGTAATGTGAGTAGATGTTACAGCACAGGTCGCCCTCGAGTTACAACGCCGAATGAGGACCGGTATTTGGCAGTTACTGCCAAAAGAAACAGACGGAACACAGCATCAGACCTGTCCCGTCAGCTCTCTTCAGCTACCGGTACCAAATGGTCTTACCGTCCTGCCGAAGCATACGGAAAATCCGGTGACTGGTCGAGCGAAAACTGCTCTAGCACAGCACCCGGGGGGGGGGGCCAAACAAAGGCACTTCTCAAGTGAGCGGCCCGGCGCCAAACTATCCACAGGCACCCCAAGCACGAGGCCCAGACGCCAAAGGAAGGGCAGCCAGTAACCCACGATCAATTAAAAAGAACAAAACAATGCACAAAAGAAGAAACGCGTTCTAAAGCAAATATAAATAAGATATCCCTGTGTTAGAACAAGAAAAGGTACGAGAAACAACATCAAATAAAGTTTCAAAACAGAGAACATTTACGTCTAATGTACCAAGGAAAAGCTAACCCAGAACCAATAATTTTTAGACCAGAAAGTCTTAATGAACATCGCCGAAGTATCCGACGATGTTCGGGATAAGGTTGGAACTAACTCCTATTATGTATTTTGAAGAAACAACTGAATTAATTTGTTGTAATGATGTCATTAATGTACATCCATATTAGCTGGATAAAATAAAATACAAAATATTGATACAAAATACTAATACAAAATACAATACTATGAAATAGAAATTCAATACGGACAACAAAATGAAAGAACAGGCAAAACATTTTTCAAGAAACTGAAGACAACTCGTCGCAATTCCAAGACATTAAAAATCAATGGCGAACTAGAGTTCAATCTCTAACACCAAAGCCCTCTCCACCACTCAAGATCATAAAGTGATCAAAAGAGTCGTCACCAATGTCTCAGACGATGTTCGTGTGTCAGCCAGAATTAACTCCTATTTTAATTATTAATGGAGGAACTAAGACAATCAATTACCATAATGTACATCCACATTACTTGGTGAAATAAAATTCAAAATACTAATACAAAGTGCACAGTACCAATACAAATACAAAACTACAAATACAATTTCATTACAGACAACAAGATTAAAGAACAAGCAAAACATTCACTACACCCGACCCTCAGGAAAAAAAGGAACTGAAGACAACTCATCGCAGTTCCATAACGATATAAATGAATGACGAACAAGATTTCCATCTCTAACACCAAAGACATCTCTACCACTTAAGATCTTAAAGTGATCAAAAAGAGTCGTCACCGATATCTCAGGCGATGTTCGTGTATCAGCCAAAACTAACTCCTATTTTAATAATTTATGAAAAACCAAGATAATTAATTATCATAGTATTAAAAAAGCAGTCTATTCTTAATTAGAACATATACAATATAAATCTTGAGCATCTGACATTATTAATATAACACTCGATAAATGTGTTAAAAATAATGTCTATAATCTTTCAAATCCATTCCATATTTCCAACAATATTTAAATGACGATTAAAATTGGATCGATTGGAATAATTTAATAATGATCTAAATTGGGAGACATTGCCATGGTCTCAAGAAATATAATACATTATTAATCAGAATATAATACATTAAAAATCAGAACAATTTAGCAAAAATTTTTAACAATTAACCAAGATTACATGTACAATACATAAAAGGTTAAAAATTTACACAAGTTCAAAACAAAGTAAAGTACCCAAACGAAAAAGAAAATAAAAAGATTAAGAAACAAAGTTATAAATGCACGAGGGAAAGCTCCAGGACATCCTGGATAATCATCTTGAGCCCAGTCTGAGCTGAATGATGATTTACAAGTTCTAAAATGCCCTTTGATAAAAAGTCTGGTGGGAAAAACTTTGATCTAATAGAATGGTACCTTGGGCAACCGAAAATATAATGCGATACTGTGCCAGAGTCCGTACCACAAATGCAAAGGGGGGACTTCCCAAAAAATCTGTTCTGGTGTTGTGGGAAGCAACCGTGTGTAGTCAAAATTTGATTTAGGAAAAAATCACCATAACACTTCTTTGTATTTACAATTGGCATTAGGCCATATAAAAATCTAGAGTTGGGGGAAAACTCCCATCTCTTTTGCCATTTTGAGAGAGTGTCATATTTTAGGTTATAATTTAACCAAGATTTTGGAATACCTAAGACTTGCTGAATTTGGTTTTTCCTAGTAGCTTCTTTTGCAGCAACATCTGCTAGTTCATTCCCATAAGTTCCAATATGGGCCTTAACCCAATAAAATTTTACATATTCAGCTACCGGTACGACAGTTGCAAGGCAGACCGTGTACAGACGCTTAGGGCACATTGGTCTATATGCTCGTAGGCCTGTCAGATGTGTTCCACTTACCGCAACTCACTGTCGCCTGCGATTAGCCTGGAGTATAGAGCATGCATTGTGGACACCGCAACAGTGGTCTTGTGTGATGTTTTTCGACGAGTCCAGGTTTAGTTTGCAGTCTGATTCTCGCCGGACTTTCATATGGAGAGCGCCAGGTACCCGTTACCACCAAGAGAACACCATTGAACGACACAGTTACGGTGGTGCAGGATGGCTCGTTTGGGGAGGAATTATTCTTGGTTCCAGAACTGACCTGCATGTTCAGAGTGTAACGATGACAGGCCACATCTATCGGGATGTCATTCTGAAACAACATGTACGCTTGTTTCGGGGAGCCATGGGTGCTGAATTTCTGTTTATGGATGACAACGCCCATCCTCACCGTTCAAACATTGTAGACGAATGCCTTCAATCGGAGGATATCACCCGTATGGATTGGCCAGCATACTCACCGGACTTGAATCCAATAGAGCATGTGTGGGATATACTTGGCCGACGAATTGCAGCCCGTCAACCCCCTCCCACCTGTCTACCGGAACTTCGGAGGGCATTGCTTGATGAGTGGTGTAATATTCCCCAAGATCAGATTGATAATTTGATACTCAGCATGCCTAGCCGTTGTAAGGCCTGTATTGCATCGTCCGGGAGACATACTCCGTATTAACCATCATACTAACCATGTTATACTGTTTTTTGTAAATAGGTTCTTTTTTGAAATTTGCTCCAGGGAGTAAAAATCACAATTTTTATTAATTATGTCAAACATATAGCATCTGTTTTGCTCTTTACCTTTTGTTTAATAAATAGACTTTACAAATAAGTCAAATTTGTTTTGCTTCTGTCTCTTTCTTTGCCTGACCTTCATTATCCTTAATTTATGGACATGAGTGTAAAAAATACAATGAAATAGCTGGCCAAAAATGTTTTCGACCGCGCCAACGCTACAAGTGCAAGTGGAATGACTAGAAAAGTAGGAAAATTTTCGAGCCTGTCAAGTCAGAAAGCAATGTTGTCACGATTTTATTACTATTCTTTTTAAATGAAAATTAAGATCAAACAGTTGTAGTGATTTTAAATTAAATCAAGAATTTTGGTTCAGCTCTGGGGGGGGGCTGCAGCCCGATAGCACCTCCCCTGGATTCGCCTCTGCACAGAACGAACTAGCAGATCGACTTGCAAAATCAGCAAAAACAAAAATCACAGAAAAGTGGCAAATTGTTGCTGCAGAAGATCTCATTGTCGCTATCAGACAGAAGTATAATGACAAAAAAGAAAACTGCAGGAAAACATGTAAATATTTTCAAGACTTTTGTTTAAAACTCTCTCTAAATTATTACTCTAAAAACTAAAATAAATTCTTCATTCATACTCTAAATAAGAAATCTCTGATTTACCGACTGTAAATGCCGTTTTTTATTATATGAAGAATACAAAGTTAAAGATTTAAACTCAAATTCTAAAGACATTTTTCTACTCTACTAAAACAACGTTGCCATTCCTGAAAAACAAACTTTTAAAACATAGATAATATAAATAGACAATCAATTACAAAACATGTAATAAAAAGAAAATGGTAACAGTAATCAACCGTTTGAGGTTAAAGAAATATTATTTAGAGTTTTTAGTTATGAAAATGTAAAGGAAAAATATTAAAGTCAAAATATTGTTCAACTTTAAACATCTGAATACAGTAAAGAAAAAACATAACCTCATGGACAAAACAAGGAAAAGTGATGTTCTTTTAAGCAAATTTCGAACTAATAT
>BGPR01022371.1:0-25446 GCA_013235015.1 Araneus ventricosus | reverse complement strand
TTCAACAATTTACACTAGTTAGATGTACTTTTTTGATATTTAAAAAAGCCTCGTAATTTTACTGAATCCTCGAAGTCGCTCGTTTCACTACTGAACTATATTACGTATTTAAAACAATAGATGGCAGCACGAGCAGTTTGTTCGTAAATCACATAAGTAGATGAACAAATTCTTCGGAATTAGGAGATGACGGTCTTTGTTCCTAAAGGCCCCAATCAAGACATTTCAATCAATCAATTGCATGAGCAAATAGCAAAAATTTGAGTGTTGAAAAAGGAAGGAAATGTTTTAAAATTTCTGAAATTCATTTATAATTTTTTTTTCAATAAATTTTATAGTATTTTGCTGTGCTTTCTTTCCAGAACCAACTAGTCTGATCTCTTCTTTGAGAGTTAATACGAGGGTTTTTTTTTTATTATTCTAAATTCCGTAGTGGAAGAAAATGTTTTTGATGAAATGATGAAAAATAAATTAGTTACTAATCTTAAGGTATCATAAAATTTATTCATTCATAGTGTTAAATTTTGGGTAAACCTGGAGTTTATGGTACACATCTGTTTCTCGCCAATTTTTCTAGACGCAATTTCATTTGCCGTCGCCAAATACTGTTTGGGATATGCAGCGCGATTTTTATTGCTCTCTTGTGCAAGCGTCATCTGAAAAGGAGAGACTGAGCACGTCAATGCTTGCGGCATTTCAAGCGTGTACCGGGCAAATTTTTTTAACATAAAAAAACATCAGCGGCTTCGCTTTCAGCATAGCAGAAACTAGAAGCCTCGCTTTTTTATTGAATGTAAAGATCTAGGTATTTTTAAAAATTCCGAAAGCGAGAATTTCCACACGCAATGCCTGCGGCATTTCAAGCGTGTAACGGGCAAATTTTTTACCTTAAAAAACATCAGCGGATTCGCTTATTCATTGAGAAACGAAACACAGAATAACATACACGGTACTGAACCGATATTGGACAGCTTTGATACACGGCATCATTGGCGATAAACTTGTATTGGCGACTTTTTTCAACAACTTCAATATAGGACCCCATTGGCGATATTTTGTTTTGGCGACTTAACAATACGATGTTCGGTTCGGAGATAAAAAGTCGCCAATACAAGATTATCGCCAATGATGCCGTATATCAAAGCTGTTCCCCGATATTCAATCCGAAGAATTCCAAACGAAGTTTTATTCAAATTCGAAAGAATCGACCAATCACATCAAAGAGTTAAACAAAACAGTCCAATCGAAAAATGGCGCAATATAGCCTGATATGCAAAATACCGATGAAACTATCAATCTGCGCGCATGCGCGCTTGTCACTCGTTAAAAACATCTAGACGCATCCAAAACAAATATTCTCTCATCGCCGTTCTTGGCGGCAAAGAATTGGCGATCCTAAGAGGAACGAAGTGTGTACCGTAAACTCCAGGTTAACAGAATTTTGTGATTTCATTTGCGATCATTCCCATTCTTTGTTCTTCAAGCAAAATCCACAGGTGAGATTCTCACTGCTCAAAAGTTTAACAATACTGCGCAGGCTGCTCCCAAACAACCGTCAGTGGTAATAGTATTTCTGAGCAATGGCTGTATGCCATCCGACAACGGTATAGATATGCCCCTTTTTTAAAAATTAATTTCAAATACTTTAATTCTTAGTTATTAGAAAAAGGGAGAAACCTAAGATCTGTTCTTATTTGCAGTCTTTAAAGGTTTAGCCCTTTTTTTCGAATGTGAATGATTTACCTCTCTGTTTCTATCGGTATTCACAAAATTTCAATTAAGTGTCAACTTTTGACGTAAATTTACGTCCCTCCATAGTGGTCTAATGGGGTGTTGGGAAAGGAAAAAATTATGACACTTTTCGTGGTATTTTTAAACGCCTATAGTTCCGCAATCAAATAACATAGAGAGTTGGTTTTAGTTTCATTTAGCAGAGAAAAGTGGACATTGAAGATTGCACAAATAATTTTAGAATTTGGAATTACGGTTTAGTCACAGTCGAGTTGCAAAGCTGGTGAAAGCCAATGTTCTGCGCATACTTTGACGGGTAGTTTAGGACATGAAATTTCTGAAAGAAAAAGTGTAGAAATTTCACTTTTCAGAATTATTTTGTGATTAGTCAACTGTAATAATTCATAACCGCTGTCACTATCACTATACTTCAGCTTTTTCTCGGAGACTGGTAGCCTGCATGGAAGAATTTAACCTTCCCGCGGGAGCGCGTTTGCAAGAGATACTTGAAGTGTTCATCGTATTATATATTTATATCATTATTTTATACATTTAAGTGCAATTTTATTTATAAAATCTTTGTTTACTATTAGTCTAAATAAATACAGATAACATAAATAAAAGTTGTATTTATTTTTGTAAAATAACACGATATATATATATGTAATACTATGCACAATATGTCGTAAAATTTGCGTAAGCGCGCCCGCTGGAAGATTAAGAAGACCATGCTTATCAAATGTCCAAAAAAGTTTGAGCTCGTGTGTTAAAAGTAGGATTCCTTGATATATCGGTCTGTACTTTTCTTGTCATTTAATATGCTGATAACGTTAGTGAACAACTGTTGCAAACATATTGTCATGTTGAAATGACAAAGTTATTTTTGAACTTGTTCACTAAGATACAAATTTTATGAACAGATTCAAATTTCAACAAATTTTACTTTTTATATTTAAAAATCTACATTTATTTTAATCCTAATTATTAATAATTTTCTGTTTTTAATTTAAAAACTTCCATTCCATGTGTAAACTATATTAGAAACATTTTTTGATATTTTGCAAATCATAGTGTGAGAGCGAAAAACAAATTCACAGCTGTTTTTCTGTGCCTTTTTCTGCACGTGTTTCTGTGTTTGAACCCAATTATCGAATCCACATTTCTCAGTTTGAATGCACACCAAATCCTTTCGGAAAGTTACAAAAAGAACCAGATGTCTCTAGTTGCCTTTCCAGAACGGAAATGGGTGCATTCTTTGCTGACCCATGACCTGATTTTGAGATTCGAACCTCCTTAGAAGTGTGGTTTCTCTTTGTCAGGCGGAAACGCCTGTCCACTATTTTGTTGACCATCTAACACGACACGCCCCTATTTCCGCTCCACGGTGACAGCTTGTCTCTATAATTTCTGAAAGTTAAGCCCTTTTCCCAATTAAAGGAAAATTCTTTGATTGGATGTAGATACGCGGAGCCTCACTCCAGTTGGTCAAATTTTCAGCGATTAAAGTCAGGCTTTAGCCACTCAAAAAGGAACCTTAATGGCTTGGCGAATTTTACTCCGCTTGGCGCATAAAATTTAATTCTCCCTGAACCTTTCTCTATATTCAAATTTGACATTGTTGGCGAGGGTTTGGCGGCTCTCCGGGCGAATAAAAATGGCAGTGTTTGCGGGTGCAGAGAGGACTTTTTTTGGTTTAGAGGAGGAAGAGATTGACCGTGCTTCGAGAGGACGAAAATCCTTTTCGCAAAGAGATGTAATTAATGTAGCGAGATATGCTGCAATCTACACTGTCCAAGAACTGTTTTAAGGGAGAAGATCACAGTCTTTGACGTGATGGCTGTTCGATGTGTTAAGATGGTATAAGCAGCCTTGCAGCGCCGGCACCATTGAGTTTCTTCGAACCAGGCCTAAGATCCCGAGAGCGAGAAGGAAGGAGCCTGCGCTAAAGGCTGAACCTGACAAGATCGGACCACGAAATGTAGTTGGGACCAGGTGGGCAATTGCACTGAATTGGTAACTGAGACTCCTATCATTGCCGCAGATGAAATGTGCCGAAAACCGCTGTGCCTGATTCTCCGATCCAGCCGCATTGTGAAAGATCCATTTGGGCGAAGTTAGATGGGTTAACTTTTAGTCTACGGTGCCCTTACTTCGTTCCTCTCAGGATTGCCAACTCTTCGCCGCCAAGAATGGAGAGGAGAGAATATTTGTTTGGTCGCGCAATGATGATTTTAACGAGAGAGATGTGCGCATGCGCGGAAATTGATCTTTTCATCGGTGTTTTGCGAATGGCGCGATATTACGATTCGTTTTGATTGGTTTGTTCCGTTTATCTGTTCCCTGTGATTGGTCGATTCAATCTAATTTGTTTTGTCGGTTTGATTTTCGTCTGATTTTAGGGTCTATTCTGGTACCCCCGGTTGGGTTGGGAGACGTCACTTTTTCCTTTGTTAACGGCCGGGAAAAGTGACGTCTCACAACCCAACCAGGGGTACCAAAATATACCCCTTTATCATTTCGTTACATGCGCTTTGTACAGCTGTTGTTGATTATGGCTCCGAATTCTGGGAACATTGGATCCCTTTCGACCTACCATCGGCTTCAGATAGCGGAAGCGGACTTTTTTTCCCAGTGGTGTGTGGATCAGGGATTGATAGCAAGCGGATACCAGTGTCCTAAGTGTAAACAGCAATTGGGCAATTAAAATAGGTATGTGTAGTTAAAGTTTTAACTACACTTTTCTCGTTTTTGAACAATTTCATTCACTTTAGGTTCAGAACTGTGTATGTTATTCTGTGTTTTCGCTTCTCAATAAATAAACGAAGCTATTAGTGTCCTGCTTTACAGAAAGCGAAGGCGCTGATGTTTTTTTAAGTTAAAAAAAATGCCCGGTACACGCTTGAAATGCAGAAGGCATTGCGTGCTCAATCTCTCCTTTTCAAATGAAGCATGCGCAGTAGATCAATGAAAAGCGCACTGCGCATTCAAAACAGTGTTTGGCGACAGCAAATTAAATTCCGCCAAGAAAAATTGGCGAGAAGCAAGTAGGCACCGTAGAGTAAAAGTTTACCAAATCTACTGCAGCTGAAATTGGCTTTCACTCAAATGATTTCTGGATTGATTAGCTATTATCTTACTTAAATCTTTATTATTTTAAAAACTATCAGTGCTTGTTCAAATTTATATATATATATCTAAACTAAGCGACGTCTCCATTTAAATGAAGTTTTATTTATAAATTGTAAATAGTAATTACAGATGTTTTTGATTGTTTATATTATTTGAACTTCCATTCAGAGTCATTTAAATTTAGAGAGCAACAGATGTTGATCTTAGTGTGTTTTTTTATTACTGATTAAACTGCCCATCTCAAATACTAGATCAACTCAGAAACAATATGCTTAATGATATCTGTACCTACTGACATTGTTTTTTGATAAATTTATAAAATGGGTTGTCATGTTTGAAGTAAAGTAATATTTTGCGGAGATCTGACATGGAAGCATGTGCTTTGCTTTGAGTAAATATATACATACATGTGGAAGGACCCTCTCCTGATTTGAAAAGTTTTTTGTATATATTTATATAGACGAGTAAAAATTAGATTTTTTAAAATAAATTGTTATGTTTATACAAATATGCTTATGTTATCATTTATCTCTCTCTCACACACTGACTTCTAGAGAGTTATTCCGATCTGACTTATTTAAATTTGTATTATAAAACCTGGATGTTTTATTTTTTAGATAAAAATCCACACAACGCAATCTTATTTGGCTATTGGCTTAAAATGTTTAAATTAATCAGGTGTGGTGAACTGTTACTATAAAAATCTAACCTTTTGCCTTGTGTTTCATGTGTATTTACTATTATGGTATTAAAATTTTAAATTCATGGTAGGCATATTGTAATATATATGTTTTAAATTTAAAATTGAGTAACAGACCAAAACCCTCCATCATAATATTTATAAATCTGGAAACTTCTGTACTCTTTTCAAACCACACGGTAAACTTTTACTCTACGGTGTCCATTTGCTTCTCGCCAATTTTTCTTGGCGCAGTTTCATTTGCTGTCACCAAATATTGTTTTGGATGCGCAGTGCGCTTTTCATTGCTCTACTGCGCATGCTTCATTTGAAAAGCAGAGATTGAGCACACAATGCCTTCGGCATTTCAAGCGTGTACCGGGCAATTTTTTTAAAGTTAAAAAACATCAGCGGCTTCGCTTTCTGCAAAGCGGGACACTATTAGCTTCGTTTATTCATTGAGAAGTGAAAACACAGAATAAGATACAGAGTTCTGAACCTAAAGTGAATGAAAATGTTCAAAAACGAGAAAAGTGTAGTTAAAACTTCACATACCTATTTTAATTGCCCAATTGCTGTTTACACTTAGGACACTGGCATCCGCTTGCTATCAATCCCTGATCCACACACCTCAAAAAGGAACCAATGCCCTAATCAACAACAGCTGTATGAAGCCCACGTAACGAAATGATAAAATCAAACAAAAATCAAATCGACAAAACAAATTCGATTGAATCGACCAATCGCATGAAACAGATCAATGGAACAAACCAATCAAAACGAATCGTAATATCGCGCCATGCGCAAAACACCGATGAAAAGATCAATTTCCGCGCATGCGCACATCTCACTCGTTAAAATCATTGCGCAACCGAAACAAATGCTCTCTCCTCTCCATTCTTGGCGGCAAAGAGTTGGAGATCCTAAGAGGAACGAAGTAAGTGGGCACCGTAGAGTAAAAATTTAACCACCACATTTTTTTAACTTCTTTTCTGAAACTACTTCACAACCTGCTGTGTCATTAGCTGATGATTGAAATTACACGCCTAGCTCTCTGTCGACTCGGAAATGCGAACGCCACTGAGTCAGTGGCGTAGCTTATATAAGTGGCGACCGGGACTTAATATGGAATTTCTTCCCCTTACAGTCATCACTGACTTACCATATATGAAGGGCACCGGGTCATCTATACCATTTGGGTTTTACCCGTCTTCTAATCGCTACGCCATTACAGTAATTGTTGTTTCGGGATGGCTATGTATTTAAAAGGCGTTGACAAGCATTTCGACATCCAAACTTGCCATAAAATAAGTCTGGATAATGAAATTTCTGTATTTTTTTCAAATTACTCTTTATTAACTGTTTCTTTACTTAAACTACTACTCAGCCCGTTGTGTCGTTAGCTGTTAATTCAAATCACACACCTAAATCGTTGCCGGGTCACCAGATAGAGTTGTTCGGAAATTTGAACGCCACTGACGCAGTGCCTTAGCTTGCATATGTAACGCACGGGCATAAGGCGATATTTTTACGCCTAATTTTCATCATTGACTTAGCAAGTATAAATGGTGCCCGGATCATCTCTATGTTGCTCTCCACCTTCACCTTCAATCCTTTGATGCCTGTGTTTGGGATAGCCTAGATTCTAGGGCAGAACTTAGAAGCGAAAGCCAGTGGATCCCCGGTGAAAGATCTTTTAAGTCTTCATCCGTTTGCTTGATTAGGTGCATTAATCAGTGGTGACCAGTCTTCTATCCAATTATAGTTATGTGCGTTATTCAGGGAAGCTAACCTCAGAAGACAGTAAGAAAGCCAGGCAGGATCACTGCGGATTCAAATGCTTACACAAAGTTGCCATGACAGCTGAGATCCAGGGAAGGGGCTATCGGCTGACAGCCTCCCAAATTCAGGTAAAAGTATTTAATTTAAAATCCTACAACTTTTGAGTCTCTAATTTTAGCATTTAGATAATAAAAGATCTTGACATTGCTTTCTGACGACGGTCAAAGGAATTGTCCTACTTTCTGAGTCATTCCACTTACATGGCGTTTGGCCGGTCGAAAACATTTTTGGTCACATATTTCAATGTATTTTTTTATTAATTAGCTCAATGTAGTGTTCTTTACTTATATCTTTGTCAGGAGAGAAAGCCATGTGGATTAAGTATGTTTTTGGTTTACATAACCTACGAGGTTTGACATCGTACTACGATACAAATTTTAGCCAATCAGCTGACCAGGTTGGATTCCCCTGTTTCCAGTGCCCCCCTCTTCGAATGCAGAATTATGACTGCGATGACTTCATCAGTGGACTGAAGTCTTTTATTCCAGTTGTAGCCACGATCAAAATTAAAATGATACTTTTGAAAAGCGTAGAAATAAGATTTTTTCTTAATCCTGGGACGTCAGGCCTTCTCTTTGGTTCGGGTCCCGGGGATTTTGTACCCACCTCCTCTCTCGGCGGGCCTGTTTCAGAAGCGTTGACAAGGGTTTCGATAGCCATGCTTACCACAAAAAATGTCCTGTTTCTGCCATGAATCTGAACAATAATAAACAAATGATAGTTTATTTTTTAAATGTTTATTTACCATTAAAAATAGCGAAGGTCGGCGCTACGTATGTAGGCCATCAAAATGTGCTATACTGCCATTTACGAGCAATAACTGACATTCCTCTATTTGTCGAAATAAACAATTGCGCGACTACTTATTGATTGGTTCCAACAGCGTTGATGCGGATTAGAGCGATGAGAACCGATTTTATTTTTCATCCCAAGGTCGTTCGGCGTTCGAAGTAGGTCAGGAGGGTGGTTCCAAACGCTAGACACAGTATTTATCACCGTTTCATCTGGCAAGCGGTCAAGAAATCTCGTGAGTCCAACAGTCTTTTGAGAGCCAAAGAGCGTCCGTGTGTGGGAACCACGTGAGGTGGTGGCGTAAGAACACGAGACGGTTTTATTGATCTCGAAAGAATGTCTCTGCAGTTCGAAACAGGAAAATCATACTTGCGTTTTAGCATTTCTAGAAACCTATTTTAATATTTTTTAATAAAATCGTTTTAAAGCAAAGTTTAATATGAATCGTTGCTTGCAGACACCACATGAATCAAAAATATCAAAATGCTGGGAGCTTTTTTAAAAAAATTGATTAATTTTTTTATATCAATGATTATTTTTTTTTACCTGTTTGATTGTATGTACCTATAATGTGACTTTACCCTGACATTACGTCAACCCTGTCATTTCTTCACTCATTAAGTAAATATCCCTTTAGAATGTGAAAACAACATGAATTCAATTTTGAAAAAAAAGAAACGACTCAATCAACGATTCATATAAAGTGTGAGTTTTAACAACTTTGAGCTAAAATAACTTTAAATGTTTAGAGTAATGACTCTAATTATTTTTATTGAAAAGAAAGTGGCTGGTTGGTTGTCTGTTTTTTGTCGCAAAACCAGATTTGCCCTCGCCATGCTGCGCCACTCGAAAGGTAGAAGAGGCCACACGGAAAGAACTTGGAAATGGAAATTGTTTTCTAAGTGAGAACCTTCAGAAGTAACACAACTTAGTTAAAATTTGTTGTTTCTTTTATACTTGAAAATGAGTCAGATGTGGTATTTTTGAGGCTAATAATGTCTTTCGCCGCCTTCTTGTAAACCAAATCCTTCATATGACGTCAGATAGAAATCACATGGATTAATATATGGTGAATAAAGTGGCCAATACAATGCATAAGAATAACAGTTTGGATATTGATAGGTTATAACTCAAGTCCCAAACTCACTTTTAACGACTTAGATCAGTTTTTGAATTTTGAAGACCATTTCCGTAGAAATAGTGTTGCATTTTGACCACATATATGCCATTTTTTTCAATAAAAATACGGTCATCATTTGAACACGATGATTTAGAAGACATTTCGATAAAAGAGTGGAAGTGACATTAAACAACTTCCTTTTATGCCCTTTCTCATTGCACTCATTTATAGCGACATCTAGTGAGACTATAAGAAATTAGTTCAGTGTTGAAAGTTAATTAAAACTGAAACTGTAAGTTTTACCTTACATAACGCTTATGTAAAACGTCTAAGTTGAAGACATAAATAATTAATTCATTTTCAAATAAATGTTGAGGTTTCAAAAATATCGTCTGCTAAATAAATGAATAATTGGGAAAAGGCAGCAATAGATTTAAAATGTGTATATTATAAAATGTTGGAAGATACCATTTTTTTCTGCTTACAAAAAGACAGATCAAAAACCAAAATTGAATCTAAAAACATACTTGGAGAAAAGTGCTTTTTAAAAAACAGTAGAGGTAAAATGCATTTATATTTCAAATGTTTATTTTCCTTACAAAAAGACAATACACAGCTAACACATAATCGAAAAATAAACTTTTAAAAATAGAAAAAATGTATTAATAAAGCTTATTTACGATTAAAATGTTAAAAGCTCAATACCTAATTATTAATACTTTTATTTACTTGCATAAAAAGTATTGTTCAAACGATTCATAATCTAAAATATTACGGGCTGTTAACTATTTTTATTTATTCAATTTAAGGAATAAAACGTTCAGCAGGTACAAAAACAGTCTTTTAAATTAATAGTCTTTGTTAAATTAATTACTCCTGTAATATTCGAGATTAAAAATGTTTGTTAAAAAGCGATAGAATGATAATTATCCTCCGATAATAATTATTGTTAAAAAGTGTTAACATTTTCAAAGTTATTGTGTCGTAAATATTTTAGAAATGCAAACCTTTTAGTTTAATAAAGCACGAGTTAATATATGATGCAAAAACATATTTATTTTGTTTCAACAAAACAAATGTTCTATTCGTGACGTTTCCATGGAAATTGTAAGGGACTTTTATCGTCTGTTATTTCCTTTTTCAAAATGCAACAATTTCCGGCACGTTTTGTAATCTACTACAAGAATAATATTTTCGGGTTTAAAAGAATATTATGAGCTATACAACAAAATATTTTGTCTCAAATTTATTGAGAGTGAAACACGTCGATTTTTTTCTTATTCAAAAAGACATAATAAAATATAATAACTCAGAAATGCATAAGTCTAAGACTGGAATCTTAGTAGGAATTCGAAATTCTAATTATAGTGCAAATTAGTTAGTATCAAATACCAAAATGACTTTGTTTGCTCCAATTTTTTTTAGATATATTTACAGAAATATATTATACAAGACTTACATAGATTTCATGATTCATCTAACGTAAAGTTTAATATAAATTTTTTACTGTAATTTATAGTGAAAAAATCAGGAAACTTAACAGTATTTAATTTTTTCTTGTACATGAAAAAACTAAACAGGGAATATTTAATGCATGCACAGTTTTATCATATGTACTATGGTAAACTTGTATAAAAAATTTGAAACCTCTATCTAAAATTAGAAATAAAATAAGTTTTTCTTTTTTTATACTTATTTTACAAACATTTTTGAGTGCCAAAATGTTCAGAGTTTGAATTAAGTCATATTCCATTTCAGTTTTCTTCTGTTTTATATTCTCCAAACTTAGAGGACTGTTTAAAAATTAAGGAAATTTGAATGTCTAGTCCAAAATATCGTCACAAGATAATGTTTCAGAACTTGATTCTCCTGTCTTATCTTTGTCTGGCCTTGATTGCATTATCCGTTGAATTCTGTGAGTAACGATTTTTACATCACACATTGTAATAAGTTGAAGCATTAGTTAATAATAAAATGAAAAATCTAATATTTTTTTTTGCTTAGTCACCCGAGAGTTATCAAAATATTCACATTGATTATTCGAAATCATGCAATTTTGTTGCACGCAGTCTTTTGAAGAAAAATCTACGGGAGGCTGTCTCTGCGAAACAGCCGCTGGGATTGAAGGGCGTAGACTTACCTTACTCAACTGTGACTAAAGTAAATCTATAGTCTATAGTGACTATTAGTCTAGTGTGACTCTGTCTATATAAAATTCGTCGTGATTTTCACCAACTTTCCAACTCGACAGTGACTAAACCGTAATTACAAATTCTAAAATTATTTTTGCAATCTTCAATGTCTACCTTTCTCTGTTAAATGAAATTAAAACCAACTTTCTATGCTATTTGGTTACAGAGCTATAAGCGTTTAACTTTAGCACGAAATTCGCCGTAATTCAACAATTCTTGAGTAATATTTCGCGTGAACTTCAGATCGATGAATGAATTGCCTTAGTCTGCCTGCGCGCGCATCGATCGCTGTGACGTCATCAAAATTTTTGTGATTTCTCCCAACTTTGAAGCTCGACTATGACTAAACCGTAATTCCAAATTCTAAAATTCTTTTTGCAATCTTCAATGTCCACCTTTCTCTGTTAAATGAAACTAAAACCAATTCTCTATGTTATTTGGTTGCGGAGCTATAAGCGTGTAAAAATACCACGAAAAGCGTCATAATTTTTTCTTTTTTCGACACACCATTAGACCACTATGGAGAGACGCAAGTCTACATCAAAAAAAAAATTCTTACAAGATTGTATTTAAAACTAGTTTTGAAAACTTTATTAAAATTAGAGAAAAAATTACACGCAAATAAAACTGGCATCACTGAAAAGCAAATGTTTTGAATTTTAAAGTGGTGTAAGAATGATTTTTGCGCGATGATAGACTCCGAAGTTATTACGGGAAAACGTTAAGATTTCGAATAATTTTTATTTAATAAAAATTTTAAAAAGCCCTTACTTAGTGAGCACCTAATGCCCAAGAAGTAACTACGAGCCAAATTTAGTATCTCAAGATACAAGGGTGTGACCTGTAAAATGTTATGAATAATGTGACCATATGCCCCGTTTTTTGGTAGCCTGACCCGTTGTCCCCAAGCACAGCTTCGAGAAGCCCAAATGCCCCGTTTTCATAAAGAGAGCAACGAACGATAATAATTTCGAACAAGAAGGCGTCAAAAATCAAAAATTCAGATGGTAATATCTAGTAGCCCGGCGATGACGGAGCATGCGCTATAGGTATCACATACATTCTGAGTGCATTCTGACTGACTTCACATGACTAAATCGGCACAGCAACATGGGCTTATCTGGTTCCGCAACGTCGCTTCCAACAAAGGCTACAGACTTAAAATCCAACGATTGCTACACCATCTTAATGATTTTCAAGAGCTTTTCTCGAATAAATTCATGATCATCTTGCACTTCTATCCTTTTCCATTACTTGCAAGTCGACGTGGGGAATTTTTTGCGCCCTCTTCGACGAAGTGACAGCTCACCTGAACTATTCTCAGCTTCCACACATAAGAACTTCCACTTTATGGAGAAAAGAACAATCAACAGAACAGACACACGTGCTTTAACACCCGCATTTTAGTTTGTTTTTGTGGACTTCTTTATTTGATTAGTTTTTTCCTCTCTTATTTGTTGATATTTTACACTTCATACTCATATTTCTTTCCTTTTTACAGTTTTTGTTTGTGTATAGTTTTGATACTCCCCTTTGTTTCTTGTATATTATCCCAGATTTTTAGATTTGCATTTTTGTATCCTTTTCCATCTCTCTGCCTTCGCCGTTATTTGCTAGATAGTTAAGGAGCGTCTTCCGATGTCTCTTCCACTTCATGTCCTCCACGCTGTTTAAATAACCAAAAGGTTATAATCGCAGGGGCACGAAGTGGTGTTCTGTTCTATACGTATCGTACATATTTTAGTTCGTCAGAAGCCTTCTATCTCGCATTTAGTTCTAACTACATTACACAGCATGAAGTGACAGAATGAAACACTGTGAAAATTTAAACCGAAAGTCGTAACGTGGAACTGTTTAAACATTTTCAAGCCAATAATTTCAATCATACGAACTTTCGTATAATTACACTGCGCTGCATGAAAATCGGCCCCGACACCATTCCTGCAAATTCTTATGTAAAATGACCCCTGAATCCGAATATGACCCCCATTTTGCCCCATCCCCCACCGTTTCCTTGGGCCGCCCCCCCCCCATTTTTATCACTGTCCGGTAATTTTATGGCCATTAATTTGATTTGGAGGAGGAAAACGATTATTTTAACCGTTAAAGGTCTTCTGAGGGGCTACAGAGGGTGAAAAGTTCTAAAATATGAACATTTGTAACAAGGGGGAGGGGGATTTGGGAGGGATTTTCACCCTTAAATTTAAAAAAAAAATCAATAAAAATGACCGGTTTTTCTGGTTTGTTTTCGCAATTTTTTTCACTTATTTTCTACATATTCCAGCTTCCAGCCCCCCCCTTTTCCTCACCCAAACACCCCATATAATAAAAATATATAGCAACAATTTTGGCTAAAAACGGGTGAGGGGGAGAGGTCCCGAAGCCCTCACAAGAAAGTTCGGAAGATTCACTGTACAACGTTGCCGCTCTTTATTTTTATCACTGTTATGTAATTTTATGGCCATGAATTTGATTGAGGGGGGAAAAGAATTATTTTAACACAAAAAAATTTAAAAATAAAAATATAATATATAATAAATAATAATAATAATAGATAATATAAAATATAATAAATGTAATTTATAATATAGTACGTTGAATCTTTAAAAAGTTGTCTAATCTGGGGGCCCACGAAAATTCCTTCCTTGATTTTAGATTCACTAAGACGAGGAAATTTAGTTTTCAAAAAGTTAAATCCGTCACCTGTCTTATCCATTGCTTTCACAAACTGTTTGCTTAATCCGAGTTTGATGTGCAAAAGCGACAACGTTGTACAGTGAAACTTCCAAACTTTATTTTTATACATTAATTTTATTTATTATATATTATATTTTTATTTTTAAATTTAATTGTTAAAATAATCCTTTCCCCCCCTCCAAATCAAATTCATAGCCGTAAAATTACATAACAGTGATAAAAATAAAGAGCGGCAACGTTGTACAGTGAATCTTCCAAACTTTCTTGTGAGGGCTTCGGGACCTCTCTGTTGGCATGTCGTGAGTGTAAATTGCAGAGTAACACAGATACCAGGCAGTTTAAAATAAAAAATAGCTTTAATCCAGTTTACTTAAAAAAAAAAGACATGCTGCTGTCTTGCAGCCCACACACTCACTGACAGCCATCCATTCGACTGCTATATTTTAAAAACACAAATGAACAATATATATAGATTGTAACAACCAATCAACTTCGACTAGTGCCGTAACTTCGGCTACGTCATGAAATAAACCAATGAGATGCGTTTCATTCAGTGACTGAACAATTTCATTTGAATTTCCAACACTCTCCCCCTTACCCGTTTTCAGCCAAAATTGTTGCAATATATTTTTATTATGTGGGGTGTTTGGGTGAGGAAAAGGGGTGGCTGGGAGCTGGAATATGTAGAAAGTAAGTGAAAAAATTGCGAAAATAAACCAGAAAAACCGGTAATTTTTATTGAATTTTTTAAAATTTAAGGGGACAAATCCCTCCCATACCCCCCCCACTACAAATGTTTCATATTTTGGAGACTTTTTTCACCTCTGTAGCCCCTCAGAAGATATTCCTGGATTAACGTGTTGTTTTCCCCTCCAAATCAAATTCATGGCCATAAAGTTACCGAACAGTGATAAAAAATGGGAGGCGTCCAAGAAAACAGTGGAGTGATAAGGGGCAAAATGGGGTCATATTCGGATTCAGTGGGTCATTTACATAAGAATTTGCAGGAATGGTGTCGGGGCTCGAAAAAAAATTTTTTTCATGACAGTGTTAGTGATATATTCTATGTCTCTACGGCACTAATGCACTCGTACAGTCTTTTTTTTACTTTCTCGTATACAGAAGTATACAAAGAGAAAATATTGTAATCAATCAAAAAATTCCGAACTCGAGATTTTGACGAATCCACTTGACCTCACATGATTCGAAAAACACAATTGTGGTGGTATGACTCTTGTCTGTAAGACACGATAACTCGAAAACTAATAGAGCTACAGGGAATGAAATTTGGTATGATGTCTAAACATAATTTGTAGGTTTCTGTCAAGTTTTTGGACAAATCGTCAGCGGGAAGTCTGTCTGATGAAATGTCGAAGTCATGCGAACACTATAATTCAAAAACTTGAATCGCTAGATGGATAGAAATTTGGTACACAGTTTATCGTCGGAATGTAGTCGTATATAAAATTTTGGGCCAAATCCGTCAAGGGTTGATGTCTGTCGATCTGTAAAACAGGTTGGTTTTCAATGATAATTAATCTCCGCACGCGCATGCGTACAAACAATCTCTGTGCTCGCGAAAAGCGATTACGTCAGTGCTGTCCTTGAGACGGCAGAAGTGGGAAAACCGCGTGTGCGATAGTGCGGTTTAATCGGTACGCAGTCTCTTTTTGAGATCTTTCCTAGATACTTTTCAATCACTATAATGGAAACTCTTCTGATGAGGTCATGATTCCTGGATAACAGTGAGGTTCGGGATTCCTTTTTAGCGACGCAGGAGGCAAGAACTTTTTGAGGGATATAAATATGCAGCGAAAGGTTAGCAGGAGAGAACACTCCCGCTGGTTAAGTTGTAAGAAGCTGAATGAGTTCGTGGACGAGGCTAACAAGAAACAATTGCAAGTCCAGTTTATAAACGAACGCTAATGGTACAAGAAAATTTTTAAGAAATCTTCCAAAATTTCATTCTTATTTTTAAATCAACATCAAATATAACTTGGAAGCAAAAATGTTCTTCAAAATGCAAGATTTACACGAAGTATTTATTTTCACGTCAGTTTATTTCACTGTTCTTTTCATTAATAAATAAAACTGAAGAAATATGTGTTTTCTTGAATTCACTCAATATTGCTACTAAGAATTAAAAAAAATGTCCCGTTTTGAGAGGAATAAATGGTCACTTTAGTATGTCGATTTTTGCATCTACGCAATTTACATGTAGTGTCACAAATCAAAACTGAAGAAATATGTGTTTTCTTGTTCATTAATATTGCATTAAGAATTTTAAAATCCTCGTTTTTTGGGGAAATAAATGGTCACTTTGAGTTAGGACCGATTTTAGCATCACACAATTAACAGTTAGGATGCCAGTCTATAAACGGTTATCATGTTAAAAAAAATAAAACATCTTAGCATATTAAAGTGATGAAAAAAAAGAAAATGGTATTCAAGTTATCAATGGTTAAAGTTTCCAAAATCTAAATAATTTCTGAAATATTAAGTTTAAATTTAGTTATATCAACGTCCCGATTTGAAGCAACCAGAAATGTATTTTGGGACTGACCTCGTCATTTTGAACCACGGTCAGATGACGAGGATCTCCAGATCACCCCTCTCCAGGCTTCCACACCACACCAACGGGAGGACGTTTTCCCTCCCCTTACATGTGATTCTAATGCAGCAGGCCCAATACGACGGATCTTCCGGTGGGATCGGTTTCGAATCTTGAACCCTCCGGTCCCGCTACCACTAGACACCGCGACCTCTTGAAATAGTAAACAAGCAGCGTGTAAAGTTTTAACAAATGAGCCCAAAAATAAAATCGATATTCTGCCCATTATTGAAGTGAATATTACGAAATGATGTACGAGGCATGTCCGGAAAGTAAGTACCGTTTCGTTCTACCGCCACCACAGCACTTAGTGTCGCAGTTCCCCATGTGCACCGTGTCTGGTTCGTGTTCTGATCCACTGCAGCATATTTGCAGCTGAACGGAGTTGTGTTGTGTTTTGACATGTGTTAGTGAGCGTTCAAAATGTTAACGATTATGCATCATCCGCCGACTGTGAAAAGTGCGTTCTGTAATACGAGTTTTCGAACGCAAAAGAATTAAAGCCACTGAAATTCATCTGTCAACTTGTAGAGATTTATGCTGAAAATGTAATTACTGAAGGAATGGTTAGAAAGTGGGTTCGACAATTTAATGATGGACGCACCAATGTTCATGACGAAGCACGGAATGGGAGACCTTCTGTTGTCAATGATGGTTTCGTTGCAAAAGTGAATGAGAAAATTCGTGAAAACAGACGGTTCACAATAAGAACGCTTTTTGATGAGTTTCCACAAATTTCAAAAACTGTTTTGCATGAGATTGTCACAAATCGCTTAAATTATTGCAAATTGTGTTCCCGTTGGGTTCCGAAAATGCTTACGGATGTCCACGAAACGAAGCGACTTGGCAGTGCTTTGAAATTTCGTACCCGATGCAGTGAAGAGGGCAATGAATTCCTAAACAAAATTGTGACCGGTCATGAAACTTGGGTTTGTTCTTGAACTTGAAGCGTGATTTTAGAGGTAGGCGCTTTGACAGCGATGACGACACAAAAAACGGTGTTCAGCGGTGGCTGTCTTCACTGGCGGCATCTTTCTTTGAAGAGGGTATAGACAAATTGGTTTCTCGCTATGACAAATGTCTGAGCAATGGTAGTAACTATGTAGAAAAATAGTTTACGAAATGCTCTTTCATGTAAAAATAATTTTTTTTTTTGAAAAAAACATTTTTTATGCGAGTTTTTGCAAAACGGTACTTACTTTCCGGACACGCCTCGTAAGATGAAACATAAATATACTCCAATTATAAATCAACAGCTATTGTCAATCATTGAGAATAACTGCATTTCTTCTTTCTCATAAGCGGTGCCTTTTATTCTCTTCAAATGAAGCATTTCTACGTAATTACGCTCTGCATTGGATTTAATGAATAATTGCTTGATTTATATCTTCATTTAGGTACATTCTACTGTTCAAAATGCTAATTAAAAAAACAAATTGCCAGTGAGGCCATCTTGGCTGGATTAGCGATCGGTAAACTTTTGAGATGGGAAAGGCAAACTTGTTCCTCAAAACTGATTTAAAATTTTTTCCAGAGGCATGAATATATATTTTTATAAATGAGTATAAATTTAAGCTGTAATATATGTGGAAAAAAAAGGTGGGAGGTTAAATCCCAAACCCGCGTACAGATAAAAATGCTTAATCTAAGGAACACTCTAGGGATAATTGTACCAAAGATAAAGGATGAGAAACAGGAGTTAAAAACTAAAGTATTTATTAAAAAAGCATAATATGAAATGAGAAAAGTATTTACACAGGTATTATTTACATTTTAGACAAGAGAGATTTAGGGTTTTTTACTTACTTAAGTTATATACTAACTTGCACCTCGTTAAAACATTAGTTATAGCCTTCGCCCATCGCCGCCTTGCTAACACGGAAAAGACCCCGTAGCTCGTTAGGCTCACCAATCCTACCGCATGACCTTTCAGTTGGATTTCAAAAAGTCATCTCCTCTGGGATTCAAACATTACACTGGGTTTTAACGGAGAAACACCCACGCATCATGTGATTAGCACGAAGAGACCCCGTGATCGTTATCTTCCGATATCTTTCCGCTGACACAACAATCATTCAAATGAGTTGTACGGAAAGTGAAAAAAGTATTATTAGGAATGAATTAAACTTATGCTTTTAAGCTAGACGGGGAAAATACAATTCCTACATATATCAAATAAGTCTTGATTATATCTTTATTAAAATAAATAAAATATCAGCCAGAAAATTGCTCTAAACGGTTTTGAAATAAGCTCACATTTCTTGAGAAAGTTTATGTTCTGTGAAATGGCGAATGTTTGCAGCTCGATTTCACAAACGATATTGAAATGAATATTTCATTTTAAATTTAGGCGGGAATGGAAGTCAATTTGAAACAGTATTAAATTACTTATAAATTGGAGATAAGATTAAAATTCAAATGGATGTTATAATAAACAAGGAAATATTTTAAAACGAATTTCAGAACATTCATCTGAATGAAAATAATGCAATTTCTTAATTTTTTATTATGGTCCAGCATTTTTTCCCCTTGAGATCGCGTCTACAAAATTGGGTCATCAACAAACAAAATCTATAACATTAAGTTAACGACACATCCGAGTGTCTAACAAATGGCTCCTATTTGGAAAGACTTCCTTTATTTGTAGATAACTCAATTTGTTTTATTTTATATTAATATTATTTTATAATATAAATTACAAACTTTGACAAATGTCTTTCGAACTTCAGTAGCTTTTTGCCGATGATGCTTGATTCTTAATGATATTTTTTATTAATGATTTTAATTAATTCTTTAAAAATTGAAATGCAGAATATTTCAAAAATTAAATACATTGTTATGACTTATTTCTTTTGCTGTATTAAATACTGCATATTCATTCTATAACCAGTCTTTTAATAGCAACTTTTCCCTATTATTCGAGATAGCAAAAGATTTACTGAATCGATTTTCCTTTTTGCATTGATAAAAAGCAGTTTTAAAATCTGTTTTTGTCATTAGTTTTGATCGATTCTTTCTTTTTAATTTCAGTCTTAAATATGGCGGCTTCGTCTAAGATATGGATAATCTTCTCAGTAAATATATATTCATTTTAATGCATTTAATAAATTTAAATGTATGTTCTTATAATTAATTAAATACTGTGTAATTATGACGTGAATTTTAAATTACGAACTGAACAAAATAGAAAATAAATCTTCTTATTTTTCATTTTTTAGATAGATAATTTCTACCTAAAATGTTTAGCATCAATAAAGGGCCGTAAATATTATGTAAGATGTTTTGGTATTTTTGACTCCTCACTTGAGCTTAGCAAAATAAGCAATCGATAACCTCTATAATTAGCGTAAGCTAACTGCAACCTCCCTCCCGTTCTTTTTTTTACAACAGTATAACAGTAATAATCTAAATTTTAAAATTGAACCCGACTTAATTCCAAATAAAAAAAGAACTCAACTCGAACTTAAAATGAAAAAAATAAGTTTAAATTTTTGAACTTTTTAAAAGAAAATTTGTTTGCTTTCTTTTGATAATTACTTTTTTTCAATTTAATTTTTTAATTAAATATGACACGAGATACAGAGAATTTTCGGTAATAGGATTTAGTAATGTCCATTAACTATCACTCATACTCCCTCCCTGTCAATAAAACAAGTAAATCTGCCTACCCCCTTCTCCCCCTTGCGGTGCTACGAATATTTGAACGGCCCCTAACTTCTTTGAGATTCAAATCTTTTCTGATATATTTAATTGTATTTTAGCAGCTAAGTTTAGCTCGAATAATATGTTTTTGTTTCTTTGTTTGTTCCAATTCGTCTCACCGTCTTTTGTAGAAATTAATAATATGATCTCTAGACAAGATTATCCTGCCGTAAACGAAAGCCGTCATTTAAGATCGTACTTAAAAAAGAGAATCGATCAAAACTAATGAAAAACAGATTTTTAAAACTGTTCTTTATTCAATGCAAAAGGAAAGTCGATTCAGTAAATCTTTCGTATTCGAATAATGTAAAAAAGTACTTTATAATTAATTAAATATTGTGTAATTATTGTAATTTAAATTATGCACGAACAAAATAAAAACAATCTTCATTATATCTAATTTTTTAAAGAGTAATTCTGCCTAAAATATGTTTAGCAGTTAAAGCTTTATATCAATAACTTCGTTGAATTCAAATCATTCAATGTATTTTAATTTTATTTTAGCAATAAATTTAGCTCGAATAATAACATGTTTTTGTTTGCTTGTTTTTTCCTATTCGTTTCGCCGTCTTTTGTAGGAATTAATTAGTTTACCAAAAATCAAATAAATTGCAAATTTTGTAAATGGTTGACATAGATAAATTAATTCTTTATATATGATGAGGCCGCGGTGGCCTAGTGGTAAGGTCTCGACCTCGGGAACGGAGGGTCGCAGGTTCGAAACCCGATTCCACTGAAGATCCGCCGTGTATGGGGCCTGTTGCACGCTAAATCATACGTACTGGCCAAACGTCCTCCCGCTGGTGTGGCGCGGAAGTGGAGAGGGGGGTGCCAGCTCAGGTGTCGTCCTCGTCATCTGACCGCGGTTCAAAATTACGAGGTCCGTCCCTAAATAGCCCTCGTGTTGCTTCAAATCGGGACGTTAATATAACCTAACCTAAATCTTTATATATGATGCGCAAGCCCGCTGGTGGCCGAAGACGGCTTGTTTAAAATGAATATAAAACGAAAAAGTTGTTTATTTTGAGCAATGCCTTAGTAGTCTGATGTTGTAAGAAGCAAGTAAATAAGCAAAATCATCCTTCAACACGCAACATAAAAGCGTATAAAATAGAGGATCATAAATAATAAAAATGATTTTGTTCCTCACAGTTCGGTTTATTTCTTGTAGCAGTTTACATTTGTGGTCTTTATAAGATAGCTGGAGTCTCTGAAACAATACATTCATTCATTGGATTTTATTTCGACAAAAAGTGATTCATTTCTCCTTCCACATGCGTTACATTCTGTCGTAAACACTCTTCAAAAGAACACTTGTTTCTGATTTAGCAGGAATTTTTTCAAAGATCATGAGAAACCACATTTCATGGTTTGAGGTTTCATGTAGATCTGAAAACCGCTGTTTTGTCCTTGAAATGGTAGTTGATTGTTGAATTCAAATTCTCAAATTTACCAAAACTGACCAGGAAGAAAACCTTTATCGCTATTTTGTGACTTAAGGTTTCCGAACACGTTCGGAGTACTTTTTTTAAAAATTGTGAAATAGAAACACCAAAATATGTTTTTTAGATTCGAATTTAATAAAGATTAATATTAGAGTATGATTTTTGAGTATAAATTATTATAAATTTACAAAAATCTCGAATTTCTGCTGCTTTTTAGAGGAAATTCCCCAAAACGTCAAACATGCTAGAGGTCAAACTTTTGTAATAATTCAAATAAAACTAATACTAAAATAAACTACATACTATGGACTAGTGCTTGTACAAGAATCTTAACATTATTTGCATAAATAAAAATTTTAGAGATAATCGAACAATCATTATAAGATTTTCAGCAAATTTTCTATGTCATTTTTCAAATAAAAGACCATAATTAAAAAAATATTGTTACAATATGCATTATTCTAGTACATTCACTAGAGACACATTTGAAGAAAGTGTTCACAAAATTTCAGAACAATCAAATGATAATATCCTGAGTTATCATGTTAGAAGTGTGAAAATTATGCATAAAATCTATTTCTGCGAAAAATCAAATTTTAGTTTTGCCACGAGCTTAAATTAAGTGTCTAAATTTAAAAACAAATTCCCAAAAATATATTAACATCATATTGACATGAAAAAATGCAGTGTAAAAGAATTTTTGACAGGTTTCTGTCCCTTTTTAATGACAACTTCCGGTTAATTAAACGCCCACTTCCCGTTTTCGGTTTGTTATAAAACAATATCTCATCTTCTAATTAACGTACCGACAAAAGTAAATATGTTTTAGGAAGGTAAATGAATGAACTACCCAAAATATCAAAAATTAAAAAATGGGAATTTTGGCCGAAAATCGACTTTTCAACGTGTTCGGATACCTTAAGGGGTTATAGGACCATTAACAACGGAAAAGTAACTCAAAAGTAATGAAAGCGGAGTTATTTTTAACGTAAGAAATATTCAAAAGATTTGATAGATTTTCTTTCTACGATCGCATAAGACAAGTTCATTCTTAAATATGAATTTTAAAGTCATTGTAATAATACTAAGAATGGAAAATGTACAGGGTGTCCGAGATTTGTTGTTCCCATTTCAAAAATTAATTTGAAAAAAACCAAATAATGTTATAACTACGGTTGTTTTTTCAAAAAAAGAGAGCAAAAAAGTTTTTTTCAGATAGATAATGCGCCGTTACGGTAGTCGTAAATTATTCGAAATCTCCCATATTTGCGAAACTATTAAAGCTAGAATAAAAATAAAAGCATTTATTTCTAGGGAATTTCACGCTCTTTAATTTTTTAAATCAATTGTAATTCGAAAACTGAATAGTTTTCGAGATATTCAAAAAAAAAAAAAAATTAAAAGAGGAAACCAGAAAACGCGCATCGGCTTTTGCTGATCGGTAGCCACTGCGTATAAAAATCTCTCGCTGCAGCAAATTTAGAACGTCGCAATGATTCGCCACCTATCTTTTTTTAAAAAAACTTTTTAATTTGCTCTCTCATTTAAAAAGAACTGCAGTTGTAACATTATTAGTTTTATTTTTGAAAGGGGTCCAACAATTTTCGGACACCCTATATATAAATGAAATTGGATTTCGCTTGAGCGTAGGATTAAATAAAATCTAAGCCACTCATGCAAATAAATGCACAGCTTGAAAATCATGCATTATGGTAAATATCAAGACACGGTTTAATTACTTTTTATGTTGTTAAAATACGATAATGCTTTTTTCTTAAAAGGCATAAGATACCAATCACTGAAAAAACACCATAACACTCTTGAGTGTTACTTAGCACTCGTGGTGGCAACTGTGCACCAGTGTAAAATTTTTGTGAAATAGAAATCAATTGATTAGCGATGCGGGATTGAGATTTTTTTCTATCTTCTTGGCAGCACTGATTAGTGTATTTCATTTCTTAAACTTATATAACAATCATTCAGAAGGTTACAGAAGGAAGAGGCAATGAGAAACTTTTACAGCGAAAATTTTAGTGCTGAAAAATCTGTCTCTGGTGAAGAAAGTAAAACATTTCTGGAGGCAAAGGCATATAAATATGAAAGATAACGAAGCTTTCATTTTGTTGGTTTGGATGTCAATTATATTTGTTAAGTTGTAATTAATTTTTTTCTGGCCTGGGCTAACTTTAGATCGGGAAGGGGGGATTCTTTGCACCGCTGAAATTTGCGGTTCAGAGCAATCCCAATTGGATTTCAATTTATTCTTGTATTAAATAATAATAAGTGTTTATTTTTGCTTCAGATATGTCCAAGGTCTATAAAATGAAGTTAAGAACTTGTAAGTATATGGAGTTATCTCGAAAGACCCTAGAAGCTTGCGTTAGCGCTATTTCATAATATTAAGGTACTCTTAAAGGTGCAATGGCTCTTTTAGGAACTCCAAGGGAACAGTTTGTTACAAAAGAAAGCTAATTCATATAAGGAAACATGGAAATCCCCTGGTTTATTTCTAGTGAGAAGAAAAAGACCGTTGCAACGTGTAGTCCAATTCAGTGACTTCGGTTTTCCTGTCAGTGGTACAGATCTTAAAATGATAATAGACGTTTATCTTACTAAGAAGGTGTGGTAATAGATATATTACTAGCACCCCGGCAATAATTGGATAAAAGGATTTATGAAACGCCATCCTGATTTGACCGGATACAATGGCGTAAAATTGTTAATTGTAATCCGGTATTTATAAAATTTATTTTTCTTGTGTATTTCCTTCTGGGCTTTCAAAAAATATATCTAAAATTGCACCCAGTGAATTTGTTTTAAACTATACCGAAGAAAATAACCAGTGTAAAGAATCCCCACCTATGAAATTTCGAAAAAATCTTAAGTAACTACAAATATATAAAGAAGTAACAAAAGAAAAGGGGGTTGGCGACAGAAGAAGAATGTAAATAAAATGAAGCAGTTTCTTTGGCGTTGGGAGGTGCTGATTTTTGTGAATGGCTTCATTGCGTGTCTGTTCAACAAGTGAGGGTGGCCTCCTGGTTAATTGAAAGATTTTTATTCAGTCTGAAATTCCTCCTCCGACCTGTGGAAGGCTTTACACCCTCTTGGGTAAGCTGGGCCGGGGCGGGTTGTAAATAAATATTCAGACTGAAGGAGGTGAGTGAAGAAGAAAAATTAAATGACGTGGCTTTATTAGTGCATTTTATTGGAAATATATAAGTGGTTATATTTTTGATGAATACGTGACTGAGGATCAAGTGACGCCGCCTGGTGAGTTGAAATCTATTTAATCAGATTGAATAACTAATGACATTTGCAGACTTTTGGTTTGTGACTGTTATAAATTATTTTTATGAGTTCATATTCTTCTTCGACTTCTTTTATTTAATGAAAATTTATATTCAAATATCTGTAATGCAGATAAAGTTTAATGTTATATTTTTCAAATTAATATAAACTTTCATTTTGTCGAAATCGAATAAAAATGATTGAGACAAAGGTAG
>BGPR01022370.1:0-20656 GCA_013235015.1 Araneus ventricosus | reverse complement strand
GGAGGGTATTTATTCACTTTCTGTATGGAGGGTATATATGCATTTAATCGCTAATTACTAAATTTTTGTGCTTTGTGAATCACAGACTGAATGTAATTTAATGGTTTATTGAATTACTTAATACCACATTTTGAAAAGTGAAAATAGACATGCCTTCTTCAAAGAATTTAATCAACTTGAAATCTTTAATTAAATTGCTTCATTTCATTAATTTTGATCTAATACAATTCCAACCTTTTATTTTTTGTGCTTCTACCCAGAAATAGAATAAGACATTTCTGCATAAACGTCCTTAAATCAACTAATTCTAAAATTTAATCAAAATGAATAGAAATATATATTGCTTTTTCTCCTTTCCTTTTATCAAAGAATGATATCTAAGAACTAATCATAAAAAATGTCTTGCCTTCACATCTGTAAAAACAACTCTATCTGAAGTAATAATAGATGGGAGCAGCCATCCATTAAATTACGAAAAACAAGTCATATTATCCAGAAGAAGCGTAGATTCTAAAAAAACAGAAAGATCAAATATATGCTAATAAAACAATTTTATAACTTCAAGCAATTTAATTAATTTTATTGGATTAATAATTAATTTTAAGTCCAGGATAAAAATAACTGTTGTACTTTATATATTTCAATAGTCCACTTTTCTTCCAATCATATTAAGATCACTTGCTTTGTTTATGTATATTATTCAAAAAAAGGAAAACTTTTAAAGTATTAACTTTAAGCAATTTAATTAATTTTGTTGAATTAATAATAAAATTTTAAGTTCAGGATAAAAATAATTGATGTATTTCTTATATTTCAATGGTCTGTGTTTTTCTTCATATTGTATTAACATCACTTGTGTTTTTTATGTCACACATTATTGAAAAAATTTCATGTAAAGACATCCTCCATATAATACGGTTGCATGGTTCCAAAAAAACTGCTTTGATATGCAAAAAAGTTAAAGAATATTAGATACTAAAACCTAAAAATAAATACTCTTAATACTACTATATTTTCTTAAAATAATCTTATATAACTTTATTAAAGCACTTTTCATAAAACTTTGCCATATACACATGTACTGCAAAATGCTTTATTTGTCATTGATATTTATTACTATTACAAAAGGAAATTTACTTTAGGAAAGCTTCTTTATCCTATGAGGCTTCTTCGGCATTGTCTTGTCTTCATTATTTTGCGTAAGAATAAATCTGTTGTGTTCATACAGAACAGTGCTGAAATTCATAAACCTTTTACCTTCATGGTTTCATTTTTTTAAGGGATTTCTCACATTTTGTATGAAATATCCTCTTACCTTAAAACGGTTTTATTTCACTCAGAATGATTTTTTAATTTAAAATGTGATACATGTGTGCATATACTTTTCGAATGCTTCTTGGAAATGATGTGATGTCTGTGTGGTATCCTCAACATGCAACATTAAAAACTGTAGAAATAAAGGGAAACAATACAGTTTGAAAGTTTTTGCAAACTATCCATTACCTGATAAAACTCAAGTGAATATACGTTGTGGATATTCCCTCCGTAAGGAATTTAACTTTTAATTTTTCGAAATATTTCAAGTACAAATATAAAATCTTTGGTTTTGATTTTTTTTCTTTCAATGACTATCTCAGTCAATTATGACTGGAATATGAAGATGCAGTCTTTAAATGAATATTTTGTCAGATTTTATTCTTTAAAGTATTGTCTTCTGTTTCATGAGCATTTGAACAACCTCCTTCATTTTATTTTGGCAATATTAAAAACTGAAACCGTAACATGTTTGATTGACATATGGTATTTTAGAAAACATTATCTTACATTTCAGAGTATATAAAACTGCATTTGCATAACTGCATTACCCAGGTAGCACAACATGTTGTCCGATATTGTACAATATTGTTCGATATTATGTAATATTATATGATATTGCACAATATTATACAATATTGTGAATATTGTTCAATATCGTACAATATTGTACAATATCTTTGTGCTACTAGGGTATTAAATCAATTTATTTTTTAACAAATTCTTTGTTTGAATTCACGAAGTTAAATCTAATATGAAGATTTATGTTATTAAAGATTTTAACTACTAGATTTTTGCTAATTAAACTAAGACTTAAGCGAATACAGTAGAACCTCGAGAATCGGAACTAATTGGTTCCGATATCTGACCAGATTCCGAGAAATCCGGTTATCCGGAAAATTCGGTAAAATATTCTTGACATACCAATGTCATAGAGTACTGACTTTAGCACTCTTGGTAAAGAGAACGGAAAGAGTTAGCTGTGATTTCGCATCGTCGAACAGATTTAGTTCCTTACTTCAAAAGAAGAGAACCTGTTTTTTTTACTAATTAATGCGCTTAATTCATTCTTAAATAAAAATTCAAATGTTTCTATTAACTTAATAATAAACATTAGCTTTGTTTATGATTCCAAATTGTTATTTTCCTTCATTTTTAATATAACATTTTCAGAAAATTAAAAAAAAAAAGATGTACACATTTTTCGAAATTTTGGATTCCTGGTGTTTGGATTCCCGAGGTTCCAATATTAATTTTAAAAAAACCATTAAATTTAAATTCAAAAGGTCGTAATTTAAAAGAATACTAGAATTGAAAATGAAGAATTTAAATTTTATACGCGAATTATTTTAAAATAAATGAATGTTCTGATATTTTTGTTTTAAAGTTAAAAATAAAAAATCTTTGAATAATGAATTCTTAATTTTATTACTTGGTGTAACACTGATTTTATCAATGTACAAAAGGTAGGCAATTTTATAAAGAGAACATCTTTTCTGTATTAAGCATTTAATTCTCAAAGAATTTATCCACAGGAGAAATGATAAACAATTGAATTTTCATCTAAATTTCCATTTAATTCATTTTTATTTCATACAGTGCATATCTTAATTTCTTTCTTAGCATTCATAGATGTCGTCAGTCATTTCATAAATGAGTCACGTTATGTCATCCATTGCCAGAAATAACAGTTCCCTATACAACACATAAATTTGAAATGAAGGCATGTTAGGATGTGAGTAAGGAGGATATAGAAATGCAGATTCAAATCTTTCCTTAGATTTACAAAAAAAAATATTTAATGAAAAATAATGGCCTATTGCTCGATGCATTCAAAGAGAAATTTATTGATCTGTTGAATAGGGTGTTATGAAAGAATTTTTCGAAAGAAGTCTTACAAAATATTCCCTTACTAAAATGAAGTCAAAGGTAACCCAGTAGAAAAGTGTAACATAATCTGTGTACTTGAGTTAATTGAACTATTGTTTGTTCTGAGAGCACCATAGGACACCATATAATAAATGATGAATAGTAAGTCTTAACTATAAGCCAAATAAATATAAAAATTAATTTCTTTTTAAAGCATAATTAAAATTATAGCATGGATGGCCTCCTTAATGCAATTCCTATCAAATGCAGTGCCGACTATACTTCACACTCTCACAGAATAACGCGGAATTTTCATTTGAGAATTTAAAACATTTATTAATAAATGTAAGTGTTCTAAAAGATAAATTAAATGAGGAGTTCATTGGGTTACACCATTCTTTCCCGTCGCCATTTTCAAGTCGAATAGAGCTTCCATGACAATGTTTCTGCCGTAAGAATTTTTTGCTACTCTAAATTCACATCTGTATTAGGAATAAACCTTACATTTACCTGTAACTAACGATTTCATTCCCTAAACAGTCTATCATATTTTTAGCGCAGCATAGCCACCCATGAATATTGTCCCAATAAACCGCAACCACAACATAATTTAAACTAACCTTTCATTTCGCAATTTGCATTATTTTATCGAAATTTATTTTATAGGAAATATGCTCTCTGAAATTACGCGTTTCATTAATTTTGTAAATTTTTAATTTTAATGAAAAACTTTGGTTTAAAAGTCTTTCTTCCCTAAAGCTTAAATTAATCGTTTATTTGAATAAATGTTTATCAATTGATAGATAAAAATATAAATTTCCAATTGAGCTAACTAAAAATTGTTTTAATTAAACAAATTTGGGGGAAAAATAAGAAATTCAAAATTCCTTCCCTTTTCCATTACTTTCTTTTCTTTTCTTTAAAATATATCAATAGTTGTTTTTTACTATAATTGATAATTGCTAAATTATAAAAATAATGAAGGCTCTTTTATATTTAATGAACCGTAAGAATATAACAGAAATCATATTATAAATTTTTTCAGTGCATTTTCCAGAAAATAGCAGATACAAAATTTTTCATGAGATAAAATATTCTGGGATATTTATTCATTTCAAATAATAACTTTTAATCAAAATAATTATATATTTTCGAGAAAAGTGATTAAATAATTGTTTTCAAAAATGATGGGGTAAAGAATTTGAAAATAGTAATTTTCGAGATCAGTCAGTCAGTATTTTTCTGTGTGATTGCAATAAAAGTATTTCTCAAATTATTAATACCATCAAATGAATGAGACTAATCATGACTATTGTATGAAGATTTCATTCTATATAAATATTCTTCGTGGTATTAAATTTCGAAAACCATCAGAAAATGCTATACAAATAAATAAAAGATTTAATACTTTAGTCATTAATAAGATTATAGAAATGTTTTACTCAATTAGCTGATGTGGTTTTGATGTATTTGGTTTGCAAATGCACTCTCATTCTATGTCGATCTTCTCAGTTAGGCCGAAGATATCAAGAACTAATCATCCAATAAATTCCACGGAGGAGGAGATAAATAAATGCATTTATTTGTTGACTAATCTTGACTTTCATTTAAATTGCTTTCTCCCTTGGGATTATTTATCTCTATCCTCTAATATAAATTTAATTATTTTAATATATTTCCTTCATAAAGGATGATATGAATATTAAATCCTTTGTGGTTTCTCCACTTAATCGACTTGCCTTCTTAAAGAGCCTTTTCGGATCACTAAGAAAATGAATTGTCAAAGCCATTTAGATCTTAAGAACTTAACGAACATAATTTAATGTAACAAAGTATTGAACATTCTTGAGCCCTGCACCTTTAAGCTTCATAATAAATGTTTTGTTTAAAAGTTTTTTCTGAATTTCCATAACTTTCTTTCATAAAAATATATTTATCTGTATTTAAAGCATGTAACATCATGAATCTTCCTAGTATGAAGCAGTAATTAACAAGTACTTTAGTTTAGTTTAGTTAAATTAACGAAACTGTTAATTTAACGAACTAGGGCTGTTTTGGGAAGGACTTCATGATTTTGAACTGATGCCAGATGACAAGTACGACACCTGAGGTGGTAGCCCCTTCGCCAAACTTCCGCACCACATTTTTATATTTTATATGAAAAGAAAGAACCTCCATTTCGTCATTCTTTATTTTGTGAGTATCATTCGCCACACTTGGTAGTTGAGTACATGTAAATCAAGCTATTCTCTCCCCACCGAGGTGGGTCGAGCCATGTTTATACTCCCAGCTTTCTTGTATTTAAAAGTACTGCCCCTGTTGGGGCAATACCTATATCATTTTATTGTACCTAATAAATCCCGTCCTCCACATGCTGGTGGAGAGGCTCTCTCCCCACTGGTTCTCTATCGGCCTTACACCCTTCTTGGGTAGGCCAGGGCAGTGTGGGTATTTTTGCACCACATAAAGGAAGAGGAAAATGACAAGTGGTTCGTAACATTATATTACACATTATGCTTCAGTTTTGAGAATCGTAGTGCTCGTTACCGGTTATGATGAATGAAAGTGAATTGCATTTTTTCGGGAAAACACCTAGAAGAGCACCGAAGTTTAATTATGAAAATCACATCCACAACACCAGCTCAACACATAAACGGCACAGAAAACGATACTAAAACAAGTATAAAACATAAGATAAAATAAAAATAAAAGAAGTAAAGACAAGAAACAGAAAAAAATTAAGTTGCCGGACTTTTCTGTCAGTTTCTCTCAAAAAAACCAGGGCTCAATTGCGTTCCTCTACATCAGGGGTTCCCAACCTTTATTCCCTCGCGTACCCCTTGATTAATCTTTATATTTTCGTGTACCCCCTGCTGTCATACCCTCTGCCCTCCACCAGCCTTTCGTCTATTCAAAGTTCTTATCCATAATATTAAGGGCTTAGGTTAGTTTAAGAGTCAAACGACTCGATTTAATAACATTTGCTGGACTTTTTTTGATATTACATATTATTGCATTTTCAAAATAGTATTAGTTCAGCGTCAAATCAAATGAAATAATTATTATAATAATTTCGCATTAACTTATAAGGATGGCTAAATTTAAAATCTCTCTAATAATCAACTTTGCAAGTGGTAAAATTATTTAATAGCAAGTATTAACTTGGGGAAAGAAAATTCTGTAACTTTTTAAATTCCTTAAGCAACAAGCAAACATAATTATGTTTGCTTGTTGCCGCCATTACCAACTTTGGTTTCGCGTACCCACAACAAGTTCTTCGCGTACCCCTAGGGGTACGCGTACCACAGGATGGGAACCTCTGCTCGACATGATAATTGCCCTCATCATACATGAAGCACACTAAAAACTCAAGCTTGTTTCTTGAAAAATTATTCCTAAGGACATTTTCAACCACTATGCTGTATTTTGGAAATTGCTATAAGGCATAGTGAGTTAGAGACATAGTGTGGCATAGTGAGTTAGAGACATAGTGTGGCATGGTGAGTTAGAGACATAGTGTGGCTTGGTGAGTTAGAGACATAGTGTGGCATAGTGAATTGGATTAACTTTATCTTCACTGTGCCTTTATCATGAGTTCGAAGAATGAATGGAAGATGTTTTGAAGCCTTGGTCAAAAGTTTCAGTTTTATTCATTTTGGGAGGAATCAAGGTGAAAAAATTCATTATTATCTGGGAAGGAAGATAACGTTGTTTTCTAATGTTATACGGGTTGAACTGATGAAAAACTCAGAAGAACGGTAGTAGGCGTCAAACGGAACAAAATTGCCATAGAGGATGACGTCACAAACCACATTTTGGCGTTGAAAGTGCCAAAAATACTTGTGCTTTTGTTCCTAAGGGCATTTTCAACCACTGTGCTTTATTTTTGAAATTGTTATAAGGCATAGTGAGTTAGAGACATAATGTATTGGATTAACTTTATCTTCACTTCGAATTTTTAATGTGTTTGAAGAATGAATGGAAGATGATTTGAAACCTTGGACAAAAGTATCAATTTTATTCATTTTGAAAAGAATATAGATGGAAAAAATTTCGTTATTATCTGGGACGGAAGTTGTTTTCTAACGTTATACATGTTGAAGTGGTGACAAACTCAGAAGAACGGTAGTAGGCATCAAAAGGAACAAAATTTCCATAGAACATGGTATCAAAAACTACATTCAGTCATTGGAAATGGCGAAAATACTTGTGCAAGGAGTGACATTGAGCGGAACGAATAAAGTATAATATGCACCAAAACATTTATTCGACTGCATGATTACACTACAATCTATGGTGTATAACATAAAGTATGAAGACAAGTACAGCAGATTATGTACAAAAAAGTGCAATTATGAGGAAAAAACATTTATTTGACAGCATTATTACCACATAGCCCATTGTGAACAGTTTAATGCCAGAAAAGGCACAATGAGAAATGATTATAATATTGTTCCAAATTGGGGCCGCAAACAGCCTTGCACATCCCACAGAGACGGAGAAACAATTTTCAGACATTCTCGAAGTTACCAAATGTTCTGGTGATTCCTGCTGCAGCGACAACCATCCGTGCAATCATATCCTCCAGTGTCTTCAAAAGTGTTTTGTAAATAAGGGATTTAAGGTGTCTGTAGTATAGAAGTAGTAGTATTGTGGGGAATTTTGGTACAATGTCCATGTAGGTTATGCTGCCTCAAACACAAGGTTAATTGAAAGATGAAAATCAGACAATTTTAAGAAAGTTAGTCAGAGTAAAAGAACTACGTCAGTGGTATGAAAAAGTAAAGCGTTTCATTTAGAACAAAATGTTGAAATTTAAAATGCTAAAATTTAAAATGCAATGAAAGAAGCCAATGACTTTGAGGAAATCAAAAAGTTTTAGGATGGTACTTTTTACCCGCTAAGTCATTAAGCTTTAAAACGATGGTAAGAAAGGAAGTTTTAGGATGAAAACATTCATCGTAAAAAGTTTTAAACCTTGAAAAGTTTAGAATCTTAAAACCTTGAAAAGTTTTAAAATTCAGGGTACTGAATTAATGTATGGACAAAAGAGTTGACCACACCGCAATTACAGCAAGTGAGAACTCGTTCCCAGTAGCAAATATATCTGTGTAGAGTGTGTTGAGATGTCTGCGAAGATGAAGTTTGCAGAATTGTTTTCCAAGGAGGGTGAAGGCCAAGCAGGAGTCCGGTGAGTCCAATCCAACTCCCGGTATAGGCAGAAAGCGCAAATTGCATGTTCGGCTGCACTGTGGTCAACACAACTAGTGTAAGTATTTTCGCGGTTTTCATCGACTGAACGTAGCATGCGATACCAGGAACCATGCCAATATTCCCAATATTTGTTCCTCTTGATGTCTACAATCACCTCTCAGTTTGTCACTACTTCAAAGGAAACACCCTGCATTAATTGTTGTTATGTTTTAAGCTCGTTAACTCTCTAATCCCGAGGCGACTTTTTTCTTCTAGCCCCTTAAAGACCTGGACATTTTGGGAGGAAGCGACATGAATTGGACTCTCCAACCTGGGTGGTCTTTTACCCCACTACCTCAAGCCCTGCTATAACCTTACCTTAAGGCCCAGGGAAAAGGGCTGTAGTTGGCGAGGATAATTGCACCCCCTACCGCGCTTATCTGCCAAGCGATCTCAGAACCTCACCTCCCTTCAAAAGAAGCAAAACGCCTCAGACCGGCCTTCGTCGCTGTTAAGTGGAAATTTTTAGACCGCCTCGCTCAGTGTGAGATGGTTAAAAATGTCTAGAAAGAAGGTAAAAGATCTGATAAGAAAATGTGAAAATTTTGATTAAGTTATGGTCAAACTGATTTCAAGAGAAATTCTTTTAACTGGGCTGTTCTCCTGTGTTACCTTTAGAAGTTCTTCTTTTAAAAACTTTATTTATTAAACTTTTTCTCCATATTCTTTTGAATAAAATAAATTTTGAATTACTATAACCAAAGAATCAGACGTTTCTTCCACTTCAAAGTTCGAAGTAAAATTAAACTCAATATATTTCATATCTCATAAAGCGATATAACAAGACAGAATAGTAAAACTCTCTGCTGTGTAACTAAAGGACATTTATACTAGTTACGTGCGAGAGGATAAATCATATAAGTACCTGTACAAGTTCGTACGCAAAGAAAAAAAATCATTGTTACTGTTTCAATACTGATTGTATGAAAAGGCTAAAAATTTGTCACTGGTGATTTTTATACTTCCTTGTCAAAATTTTATATCTTTAAAAGGTTATCTTAAGTTATGAATTTTCAATCAAAATTGATAATTTGACCAGTCCTTACAGACATCCAATTTCGAGCATTAACAGTTCCGAAAAATGACATTATCGTTGAAATTCGAAATAAAACAATTCGGTAAAAGGTGCTCCTCTTCATAAGCTATATGCTAAAATTAATAAATCCTAGTAATGAAAATTCTGAAGTTAAAAATAATTATTCTGTCTCCTATATAGAATATATTGATTAATAAGTAAACAGCATTAAATAATAATAATAATAAAAGAGAAAACGAAACTAGAAAATAACACAGCACAGCTAAACAAAATCGTAACAATTAAGAAACCATTTGAAACTAACATATCGAGATGACAAAATTAAATAGTAAGCATGCAAAAAAAGTACCATATAATATCAATATAAGAAATCTGTATACGTATCTTAAATAACTATAATCATTCAAAAAGAAAAATAGTAACAGAGAGAAGGTAGAGAGCAAAATTTGACCAATTTTTCCAACACATTCACACCGCAGCTAGTCCATCATATGATTCCAAAGGGAGAACAAGAAATTTGTTTCCTATTACTAATATAATAACCCAGATCTGTCTCTCGGTAACGCTCTGACGTCACCAACAATGAAACTAGCGCCATAGCACCGCCAGACGTTAAACAGCATTATTTCATTGTTAGAGAACCTAAATTTCAGTCATCTTAAATTTAAAAGAGTAACTGTCGTTCTAATTCAATTTTAATAGCTCTAAAATAGTGAAATAAAATTTTCTATCGATTGATATAAAATTTATCTCGCTATGATCAATAGTTCCCGAGAAATTTTAAATTATATTAATCGTATATTTCAAAATAATTTTCGTTTTTTAATGGAAAGTAGTAAATTAGGTCAGTGGTATATCATGCGCGTGATATAGTTTGGTAGCCACGATGCATCATTATTTATTGAAATCTGGATGATATAATTTTATAATATTTCTTGGCAACATTTAACAAGCAGAGAAGTGCTTTGTTCCGATCAGAATTTCGAAAAAGAATTCCTTTGAAATTTTAACTTCTGACTTACGTTTGACGAGATGAGAATTTCATGGTTATTGAATTATAATAAAATTCTTATGCAACGAAAAATACTTCACAAGATATGTTGTTTACCAAGAGATTTTTTGAATAAAGAAATATGTAAATAAAAAAAATATTTTCTGTCATAAAACATATGTTTATTTTATTTGTTTTCAATCAATGTTAAACATTTCTCTCGCATATATATCTATTTAAACACGTCAAATTTTGGGAAATCTTTCGAATGAAGAGACAATTTTCACCCTTCATACCATGACGGGTGATTTTCTAGTTAATATATAGTATCCAATATAAAGCAGTGGCAAACTGAGCAAATATTTTAAATTATGAAATATCTTAAAATTATGAGTAAAAATGAACAAAAATGCGTATATGTTGAATATAGATTATTAGTTGAATAAGGATATAGTTTGTATAAAATTTTTATTATATGATCCCTTAAGACTAACCTAAATAATTTCGAATCCTGTCTAGATCTCCCACTTCAAATCAATAGCGCAGCAATCGCAGGTATCGTGCGTTTCCAGATATCGCCATGAGAGGGCACTGTGTCCCTACTGCCTGAACTCTTACCTGAGTAGCGAGGAATCCGGCAGATCACTCGGATCCGGCAGTCCTGTTTCGCTTACCGGACCAAGTGGAAAGTGGCGTTCCGAAGTTGTTGGGATAAAACTTGGCAACACCTGGCGGGAAGTTAGCTGCTGCTGCTGTTCTGGTTCTTTTTTTAGTGCCGTGTGTCCCGGAAAAAGTATTTTCTCTCACTTGCCCGGATTTGCCCGGATTCGATTCGGGAAAAAAGGAAATGTGTCGAAAGTTTTCTTCGGAGTGGGTTAGAATGTTTGGAATTCTTTTTCTGACATTCCATTGGTGGGTGATAACCACGTGTGATGGAAAATCCTACGGTGGCATCGAAAGAGGAGGTAATGATTTTTCCATCTTATAGTTGGTAATTTAACATCATTACATAATCATTACCTTATGAAGACAAGATATAGATAATTTATTCCTGAATTAAAAATAACAAGCATACATGTACCTCCACCTTCAATAGCTTCCTGTTCCTCCGAATATCAGCAACAGCCATTTTAAATAATGGACATTAAAATGACTTAAAAAATGCTCACGTTTTTGAGTTTAAATAAAATGAAATTGATTTTCTTTCCACCTATTGGCTACATTGAATTTTATTTATTTTCGTACCATAATTGCAGTGAAGTATATTTTGTACCTGCAGAGATTTTGTATTGAAAGTGGGCTTTCTTGGTAACAAAGTACTAATATTTATTAATGCAAAAAAATATGTGATTTTCGAATGGAAATATTTTGCGATTGCATGTATGCAATTTATTGCTTGATTGATAGAATTCAAATTTGATAACAAATATTGGTATTATTTTTCTCAAATCTTATTACTAACTGTGTATGTCAAATTGTGTTGTCGACTTTATCCTTTAATGCATCATTAATATTGAGAAAGCTGCTTGGTTTTAAATTAAACCCAGCAGCAATTATTAAATCAGAAAAAAACAACTATCAATTCAATGCTGATGATAAATTTCGTATTATTTAAATGCATTATTTGACAATAAAGTTAAATTATTTTTTATTACAGTATCATATTTAGTTAATAAATTCAAAATTGTTAAATATATATTTATCATCCGAAGGCAAAAAGAAATGATTAAATTTATTTCTGCTACTTTGAAATACACATTTTGCGTAATTTTTTCTGAAAAGGACAAATATTTTCTATTGGTAATTTTCATACATCCTACGCCACAAACCAAATTTGATATTTTTAAGAGAAACATATTCTTTTCTCGCTTGTTTCTTTATAAAGTTCGCTGCTTTTTTTATTAATCAATTTACCTTAAAGGAAGTAAAAAAAATAAGCTTGTCTTAAAATATATCCCATAAATAAGTTTATTTTTTCTGCTGCCGAAGTTGTCATTCGATATTTTATTATTAATATCATATACGTCGGGAATTCTTCAGGTTCTTTGCATAGTAAACTTCCAACAATTCAAAACGCTGCTTTTCAATGTTGGAACTGAAGTTAATTTGAAATATGATAAATTTCCTTAGATACATTTTGATCAGTAAAAAATCGGATTCATTTCATTGTAATTTTCAAACGGATGTTTGCGATTTGCCATTTTAAATGTAGGGTATTGTAAAGAAAAAAACATCTTTCTACGAAAAATTCTAAAATTCAGTTCTCAAGAATGTAAAGTTGAATTAATAGTAGATTTTAGTCAAATATGGAATTTTGTTAAGATGGAAATGCACTCATGAATAAAAACATCGCAGTAAGCTGTGTTTCAATGGTGGAACTGAAATTTATTTGAAATATGATATATTTCCTTAGATGCATTTTGATCAGTAAAAAATCGTATTAATTTCATTGTAATTTTCGAACGGTTGTTGGCGACTTGCCATTTTAAAAGTAGGGCATTGTAAAGAAACAGATATCTTTTTGAGAAAGATTCTAAAATTCAGTTCTCAAAAATGCAAAGATGAGTTAATAGTAGGTTTTAGTCAAATATAGAATTTTGTTACGATGGAAATACACTCACGAATAAAAGCATTGCAGTAAGTTGTGTTTCAATGGTTTTCAGGAAGAACATATTAAAAAAAATGTATTAGTTACACTTAATTTTCAAATACATCCGGTTAGTTGTTAATAAGTGTCTGAGAATATTTGCAATTATTCTACAGAAATGTATACTTTAATACCTACAAAAATTTTCAGTAAGTGAATTTATTAAATGTTTATCCGCTTTCAAAGAAGAACCTCAAATAAATGCTTTATCAGCTTCATGGAATTTAAATTAATAAAGATCGTGTAAAAATATTCTATTGATTTTATGCTTATATGCTTTTGTATTGAACTCTGTAGAGCATAGGCGTATGGCAATGTAATATAAGGAAGCAAAATAATAATTCAGTAATTTAGTATAGAAATTTTTGAAACATAATTAATCATTTCAGGCATTTTTAAAAATTTAAAATTTAAATTTATATAGTTAATGCTGAAATATTAGAAAATAGAATATCTAGTTTCTATAATCTAGAAAATACTAATTTACTGTAAAATAAATTAGAATTCTTAAAATCTTCCCTTTGAAAAGAAATCCTCATTTAGAACTTTATATTTCGTAAATTAGCAGTTAAAACGACGTGAAAGGTTGTAAAGAAAGAAATGATAGAAAGGTTTGAGAAATCAAATAATGTAGAAAGAATAATCCACTTTTGTAGACATTTATAAGATTTTGTGAAGCAGGTTATTATTTTTCATTGTGTTTCATATATATATATATTTTTGAAGAATTTCTACATATAGAATGATTTTTCTTTCCAATTTATGAATTACTAAGTATTTTTTTCTTGTAAACAAATATTCTGATTCGTAGGCTATACTCACTTCATTATAATTCGAAAAGAAAAAAGTTTCGTGTTTAGGCACTGCTTCCATATTTAACAAATGCTGAGATATAGTGAAGTAATTGTTCACAGAACACTAAAACATCCAAAGTAAACAGAATTTTTTCTGGCAATTTATGGTGACTGCCTTCATTGTCTTCTAATGCATTATTGCATTTCTTTATTCAAATTCTTTTTGTTGATTCTCGAAAGCAAACAATGCTTTGTAATTATTTTTAAGAGAATAGCTTCACTTATTTCTGTGCTTTTGCCGATTTGAAAGATTTTCTGTAAAGGCAAATAACGGAATGATTTTCATACCGTTGGAGTATTTCTACTTTTCACTTCATTAAAATTATTAGTTAAAATAGAATGATTCTGACTGCAAAAATCTTCATGTGTAAAGTGTAAATATGTATATGTTAAGTTTTAACCCTCTGGCTGTATATCCTATGACTTACGCGGGTTGATGTTAATCTATTTTCTGTTACATCCAGCGATTTGTGCTGGCCAGAGCGTTTCCCGCTTACTATTGTCGTGTTGGATACGACTATTTACTCTCTTCCTGTCAAAAAAATTTTGACCTGTTGGCTAATGTTCCATTGAAACAATAATCTGAACAAATCGGCAGTTGGAAGGTTAGTATTTAACTTCAATAATACGAATCTATGTAAATATTTTAGAAGACATTTATCCCAATTGACTACTTTATCATAACGCCTACCCCCGAATTCCTAGCCTGTCGGTTGGCTAGGTAATAAAATTACCAATTGACTACTGGAACTTGGAATTTTTTATTTCCAGATTATGAAAATTGTTTTCCAAAGTACTTTTTACACCTGTATGCTGTAAGAAATACTTAAACTTTCAATGTCAAACTTAAGTTTTCCAGGAAAAAACTGTTTGTTAATAAAAAATTGTTAAAAATTCTTTTCCAGAAAAAATTTCTTAGAGTAATATTACAGAGTGGTCATAAATATTAGACCCATTTCAAAAATTAATAAATAAAGCCCTTATAGTGTTACAGCTACGGTATTTTTTAAATGAGAGCGCATTGGATAAAGTTTTTTATCAGATAGGAAATTCGCCGTTACGGCAGTCTAAGGGGTCGTAAATTATTGGAAACCGTCCATTTTTATGAAAAATTATCTGCGAAACTTTAAAGCTAGAAGAAAAACAAAAGCAAGTATTTGTGGGGAATTTTGCGCTCTTTAATTTGTTAATTCGCATGTAGTGTGAAAACTGAATATTTTTCCAGATATTCAAGAAAAGCTGAAAACGGAAATCAGAGAACGCGCTTCGGCTTCGGATGATCTTTAGCCATTGCGTATGAAAATCTCTCACTGTAGCAAAATTAGATTGCCTTACGGAACGCCAACTATTTGAAAGAAAATAATTTTTTTTATTTTTTCTCTCATTAAAAAAACTGTAGTTGTAACGTTATTAGTCTTTTTATTAACTTTTAAAATTGGTTTAATAATTTATGGCCACCCTATTTACTTTAGTGTCACTTAAAAACACCAAACTAAACGTACTATAACTTCCTTACATGAGCCATCGCTAAAAATATTTTTAGGTGAACCTGAGTTTAGGTAATTACAATAATCTTTATAACTCCATTGCTATAAAGAAAGTAACATGGAATAATGGCTCTAACCTAATATGGTGATATTAGGGAATAATAGGTGTTCATTTTCAAGGAAAATCAAAATGTTGTGAGTTAGTTTGCTATATTTATAAATAAAACTACATTCAAACGAAAAAGAAAAGGTACGTTACTCTATAATCTTTGTTATTTTGACATGTGTTTTCATCTGAAAGTATCGGACTGCGGCGCGAAAGCTACTTTCTCGTTATTAAAAATCATTTCCCTGACTAAGAAATACCAGATTTTAAAATCCGTAATTGTTATCCTTGATTCTGTGATACAAAAATAGAAGAGTTATGGACAAATATCCTCCAAGTCGGGACAATCTCCCGATAAATGTCAATTCGTTGCATGATTTGTCAATGGATATTTGCCCGTTGGCTTAGTTCCAGCCTTAAGCTCTTTGATTCTATTGCCTGTAGATTGTAGATGCTAAGTGGTTATTATATAAGAAAGTGAAAAAACGTTCGTCCCACCCACCATATCTGTCATGAAACAACTACACAAGGAAGCGCTCAACAGCTAAATTCTCAATGAAGCAAAATATACTGCTTACGAAAATTCGGCAATATCTTAAAATGAATATGGAAAAATAAAAAAGACGATTTTTTTATAATTTTCTGGTCATTGTCTGGTTTTATTATCTTTTATTACATGGCCTTCTGCTTGTTGCTAGCCGTTTTGATTAACTCTATCAATACGGGATCGTCCCAAACGTCTCTTCGAGCAAAAGACGGACGTCTAAAACGTCCTAATATCACTGCAAAATTTCCACCCCCTTTCGTTAATTGTGATTGATTTCTCACCCGCAGCGCGCTCTTTCTACATCAGAGTGGCTCACCTAGATGGCTTGGGGGAAAGGGGTTTTTTCTAAGAATTCGGACAGTGCCAACTGTCATTGTGATTTTTGATGGTGGGGAGGTGAATTTCCCTTATCTTTGAAAGAGAAACTCAGGCGTTCCTGTATTTTGAGGTCCCTCTATTAAAATGGTATTAGGAAGCAGGGGGTTCATCAGAAAGAAAATCAAATGCTTCGGGGTTTTTTTCATCGCTTCATATTCAATTTAATATATCCTCTAATTTTTGTGAGCAGCGTACATAAAAAGGCTTTCAAAAACTTAATTGATACTCTAATGAGGAAAAAGGGCTTACGGGTGATATGATCCTGTTCCTATTGCCAGAAATGAGAGTTAATCAGAAACGTTATTTTCATCAAAGACACATACTTATATGTGAGAAAAAATATTTCCATGTTTATTCCTGATACTAAAAATTTAAGATTCAAATAACATGACTTTTCTTTCTGGATAGTTCTGCAATAATGAAATCTGATAATATCGGAAACTATTTCCATAATTTTCATCACGAGACAACAAACACTTTTCTAAAAGCATAACTTTTAACTTGAAAAGTTCTTCTGAAAGTACTTCATATTGATGCGGTATTTTGAAGATCCTTTCTTAAGTACTTGAAAAAGTTTATATTTGATATATTTTTTCTTTCAAAAATTTACTTTACCTTTACAATATTTGTCATTCTATCGTTCTTTTAGCCTGAAGATAAAATTTTTATATAATCTTCTTTTCTTTTCTTAGGGCATTTTCAAATTCTTTATGTTGCTACAATTTTCTTTATATCCACTCTACGACATTCGATAAAAAGAAACGTATCAATAGGTTTTACAATTGAAGCTGTAATAATTAAGAATACATAATAAGCATACGTTTTAATTCGATTAATCAGTGGCGACGAGTTTGTGGGTTGTCCCCCCCGTTTTTTCGATAAAACTAAACTTTTTATTTCATTTTAGGTGCCTAAAACTAGATATTATATAAAAAAACAATAATGTCCGGGAAAGCTAGTTAATTTTGAATATAAATTTTTACATTTTGTCTACCCCCTATATTCCCTAGTACTTTTAGTATTCTATAAATTTTTGCCCCCCCCCTCCTTAACTTCAAACTCCTAGTTGCCGCTACTTCGATTAATTGTCGTTTTAATTTTTGCGGTTATTTTGCAACACATTTATTCAGAATTCATCACTAAGACATTATGTTAAAAGTATTTAATATATAACATATTTCAAAAATTCTGTTACATGAAAAATTAGAGGCCCCCTACAGTTCGCTATACATTTTATAAACTTTTGTCTTTTTGTTTTCATTTTCTGTAATAAATGTCTAAAAAAATGTTTTAAATATTTATAATGGTTATAATAACAATATAATGAGAATTATTATAAGAATAACCTATTATAATAATTATTTTAGTACTCTTGGGTAAAATTTCACAAAGGCTTGGGGTAAACGAACTCCTGCCAAGATTTTACCTCTCTAACCGACAGCAGAAAAAAGCCTAGTCATAAATTATGCCTCAACTTTGTAACTATTAATTTCTCGAATTACTCAGTACTGAAAGCGGAAGAAATTGACCGTGAAGAGTTTCTGAAAAGTCTGCGAGCAATTAATTCAAATCTAATTAGGAGGAAATCAGATAGCATTTTCCCGAAGAAAAGGCTCGGCCAAAGAAAGTGATTAAACGCATTCAGGGAGGGTAGGCTTTCCAGCTAAGTGGCAGCAATCACTTTAATACAACCTTTTTGGGTGAAACAACTTTCCCCTGCCCGTCAGTCCATTCAGCCGATTAGCCAGAGATTGGATGATCTCCAGGGGCCTGCCTGGGTTTTCACACTTGATAACTTTGCTTCGGTTCCGGAGAGTTGGATGTATCAACAGTTTTTTAATCAGGTTAACTTCGGAGAGAAGGAGCAATTAGCAAGATGGAAATTGCTTTCTGTGATGTATCATGTTCAACATCTTTCTGAGAAACAGGATAGTTCGCGGAATCTTTGTCAACGGTCCAAATCAAAGTTTCTTGTCTCAGGTTTCCTGAATAGCGAAATCTTATGGGCTGGGAAAACGATCCATAGCCGATTAAAGTTGTTTCGTGCGCCTGCCAAGCATACATATAAAAGTAAATGAATTAATTCCCTGATGAATAAAGATACTGTACATGAAATGACTTTTTGCTTGATGTATCATCTTCGCCATCTTTCGATAAATATGATAGTTTGAATCTTTGTCAACGGTCCAAATCAAAGTTTCTTGCCCTCCATTTCCTGAGTAGCGAAATGTTAAGGAGCTGGGGAAGAACGGCACGTACGTATTACGATACTCTTTAAGGGTTGTTTTGTGCACTTCCTAGCTGCATATGCATGAAAAATGGAATAATTAATTAATTCCTGATGGAAAAAGATACTGTATTTCAAATTACTTTTTGTGATGTATCATCTTCGACATTTTCTGAGAAATGTGATGGTTTACAGAATCTTTGTCAACAGTCCAAATCAAAGTTTCACCTCTCAGGCTTCCTGAATGGGGAAATGTTAAGGGCTGGGAAAACGATAAGCCGATATAATTAAGGAGGTTGTTTTTGTGCATACCACAAGCATACATATGCATGGAAAAAATAATTAATTAATTCCTGATGGAAAAGATACTGTATTTCAAATTACTTTTGTATTGTATCATCTTCGACATTTTTCTAGAAATGTCTTGACAGGTTTACAGAATCTTTGTCCAACGGTCAAATCAAAGTTTCTTGTCTCAGGCCTGGGCAGGAAATGTTAAGAGCTGGGAAGAACGACACGTAGCCATTATAATTAAGGGTTGTTTATTACGCCTACAAGCATATATATGCACAGAAAATGGAATAAATTAGTCAGAATGGAAGCAAGATGCTGTACTTGAAATCACTTTTGTGATGTATCATCTTCTTTCTGAAACATGATAGTTTACGGAATCTTTATCAGCCCAGTTGGAAATCAAAGTTTTTTGTCTCAGGTTTCTGAATGAGGAAATCTTAAGGGCTGTTGGCTTGACATGTGGGCTAATTGGTTTTGGCAAGCTTACAAGAATACAGCAACCAGAGGGTGGGGAAGTATACTTTAGACTCATGATGGAAAAAGGTGTGTATTGTTTCAGAGATGTTTGAAGGGTTTATGAGGCTTTTCTTTTTTATTTATGCTAGCTTCGGAGGTAGTAATTGCTTAAGATGAAAATTGACACATATTTCAGAAACATGACAGTTCCTTAGAATCTTTGGTATTGGGTCAAAATTAAAATTTCTTTATGGCTTCCTGAATAGGGGTGTATCTTAAAGTCTGGAAAAAATCAATCCCTTGTAATATACTTAACTTATTTATTTTTACCTACAATTACACATATCCAACAGGAATAGTATTTTAGTGATGGATTTATAATTATTTCATAGATATTTTTGAATATGAAAAGGTATTTTATCGCGTTAACTGGAGAGCAAGATAATTAGCACGGCCAGTAATTACTGCTTGTGATGTGATCGATTTTTAACACATCTTTTTTTTTGAAGAAAACTCAGAACACAATGCATCTAATAATTTTAAACACATCAGGGTTTTGGGAGAAAGAAAGAATCGTAATTCAAAACATGCGGAAGCAATATTTCCCAAGCTCCTCCAACTGTACATGGTGCCAACAGACTAAAAAATGTGAAGAATTATATGATGATAAAAAAGCTTTCATGGATAATGTTATTTATTATGATATATTAATGCAATCAAATTTGCCAGTGATGCTACTTACGTGACAGCCTCTTTATAGGAAAATTAATAGTTTAACCGTTTTGCCTCAATGAGTGTGTTACAGAGGCAAGCAGTAACAGCAAACTTTATACCCTATATACCTAAACGTAGATAATACAAATTTTATTCAAACAATTTACACATCTCCTTATTGATATCTATTAACTTCTACCTTTTTTTGGTTTCTAATGAAACATTTCTTTGTCCTTTAAGAAACTGAACCGGTGAATGCGACGAAGTACAATTAGCATCTAATTAGCGTTTTCGGTGGGCAAAGGTTAAATAATGATAACGACATTTGCATTTCAATATAGGGCAGCTTCAGGCTATTTACCCCATTTGAGTTAAATTTGTATCCCCTAATCACATTCTTAGGTACCAAGATGCTTTCACTTAACAGAATTGGCCATTCGGAGAATCATAAATTAGCCCACAGAGAATTAATGAGTATATGAT